>CATKHT010000005.1:0-18473 GCA_949752745.1 Protula sp. h YS-2021 | reverse complement strand
GTGTCCCCCCCCCCCCCCCCCCCCAGCACAGCTTTCTGGTCGAGTGCGAGGGATTCTCCCTACGCCCCCCTGCAGGCCAACCTCAACGAAGGTCAAGGTCGTGACGTCATATTCAATGTGAGTGGTGGTGCTCCTTCTTTTCCTTCGTCCCCTTCCAACCTCATCCCCCCCCCCCCCCCCCAGCACAGCTTTCTGGTCGAGTGCGAGGGATTCTCCCTATGCCTGCAGGCCAACCTCAAAAGAGGTCAGGGTCGTGGCGTCATGTTCAGTGTGAGTGGCGTTGCTCCTTGTTTTTTCCTCCGTCGTCCTTCCAGCCCCCACCCCCTCCCCCCCCGCTTTCTGGTGGCGAGTCTGTAGGTGAATATCAACGATTAGGGTCCATATCGGTCCAGTGTAAGCGCTGTTACTTTTCTCTTTCTTAACCTCTGGCCCCTCCCCCCACACCCCTACTTAACAATTCTCGGAAAACACCGATATTCAGGAAGTCATATCTGGACAGGCAGCCAGCTATCTATTACAGTCCTTGGCTGGGAGTTGGCTTGGCAATCTTTTCCGAATGCAGACAAAAAAATAAATAATTAAATAAATAAATAATAATAAATAATAATAATAATAATAACAATGGTAATAATGATGATGATGATGATGATGATGATGATGATGATGATGATGATGATAACGGCAACATAAGAAACATATCAGATTACTTGTGTTTTTTTTTCTTTAGCCGGAGCCTTTCTTTGTGACGTTTGCGCTGTACGATTGTAAAGAAAACCGCAAAATCTCGGAGGATTTCCACTATGATCCTAACCACGAGATTTTACGAGATTTGCTCCAGCGCTCGGTTAGCGTCAATAACCATGTCAACGGGCGAGGCGACGGGAGGTCACCCAATCTGGTGAATGGTGAGACAAGATCCCGAAATTCAGCCGAAATTCTTGCGCAGGGAGTGAATCCAGATTGGTTGAAATACCCCAGTAGGGTGAGTGCGAAAATCCGAAAAGTAGGGTCTTGAAAATTGCGTTCGAAAAATGGGACGCTTCTTTTTTTTTGGAAGGGGAAGGGAAATTAGATATGGAAACAAAAGTAAAACAAAAATCTAGATGTATTTTGTTTGTTCGTATGAAAACATGCCTGGTGTTTTGAAGTTTATAAATGATTAACACTGTATAAAAACAAACAAAAAAAAAAAAAAAAAAAAGAAGAAGAAGAACATTTTTGCGAAAACTAAGAAGTGCCTTAATAATTTTAAAAACCTTAAAAGAAGTGTATATAAGTAAAAGGCTTTCCGGTATGACATTTTGAAGTGAAATAAAGATGTCTTACTGTAAAATAAACATTTGCTGGAGACATTTTTTTTTTAAATCTAAGATAGAAATATATCTTAATATGTCTTAAAGTATGCTAAAATGTTTTTGAAAAAAAAAAACAAAAAAAAAAAAAAACAAAACAAAAAACAAACAAACAAACAAAAAAAAAAAAACACTTTCAGGCTGTGTTCTCCGTGACCCGCCCTCATCCGGATATTTATTTAGTCGCCAGAATCGAGAAGGTACTTCAGGGCTCGATTAGCCAATCAGCTGAGCCCTATACGAGGTCACCTGACCCCAAGATGGCGGCCAAGATTTGTCGCACGATGCGACAATATTGCAACAAATTGGGCCAATATCGGATGCCCTTTGCCTGGGCTGCAAGGTAACACTTTGTACTTTTTTTTGAAGAAATAAAAACTAATTATTCGTAGTGTTTTGAAAAACGTGTTGTTATTTAAGGTAAGATGGCGAATCAAATTTGATTGACTGTTAAGTATTTAGATTCAATTGTAGAATTATTCTCCCCTACCCTTCCGTAACTGTGTTTGCTTATTTTACCCCTTACTTCAGCTATAACATGTAAATAAGTGGGTAACTTTGATACCGAAAAATATTTAAAGCACATAAAACACTGGCTTTTTTGTCGATATATAAGTTAGTAGATATAAAATATCGGGAAAAGGGTCGTAGTTCTTTTAGATTTAAGTGAAACAAGAAGAAAAACCAGCGTATTCTTATTTCATTGATAGTTGATTGATATTCTTGTTACCGGGTATTGACAATGCGGAAAAGGCCAATTGAGTTGTGTGACAAAGCATTTATTTACTTATTTCGAGTCGGCATGGAGATATTATTGACCAGTTATCAAAACGTTGACCTTATTTTTTTTTACTTGACATGTTCCAGAAATTTACAACAACATGCAGTAACTTTTTTTTTGAGTGAGCGCTAGTTTATGTTGACTTTTTGATAAGTGTTGACGTGAACTTCAGCATTTTCAGTTTGGTCACCATGAGCTAAGCGAATTCAAATCCATCCGCCCGTACTTTTCCATTGTCTGTTCTGATGCCATTAAATCTGACTTCAAAAAAAAAAAAAAAAAAAGAGCTGTATGGTGTGTGACGTCATCATTTTTCCTTGGGGAAGGGGGGGGGGGGGGGTAGAGGGGGTGGATGGGGGTTGAAGGGTGAGGGAAACACTAAATAGGCAGGGCTGCATCTGCTGCGCGGGATGCGCAGGAATCCCGCGCTTTTTTTTTGAAGAAAAAAATCCCGCACTGCGCCGAGGACATTTTCTGCGCCATTTTCTCTTTCCCTTTCTTTCATTTTCGCCCTGCACACACAGTAACACCCTGTAATTTATTTGGATTATGTGTAATTTCAGTGATTTTCCAGTGATTTTTATTATTATTGTTTTTTTGTGTGGTTTACACATTTGCGATGACCTTGACTTTCCCTTCCAGACCGTTATTCAAATTATCCAAAGCAAATGGGGGGCTTTGGTTTGATTGCCAAAGCGATAGGTAAAGCGTTGTAGTGCCGACAAGTAGCCACAAGCCTGTATTAACAATGAAGAGCAAAAAAATTACGTCACAAAACATTCAGTTTGGTTCTGTAAAATGCTGATTATAAATGTTATTCGAAGCGGTATCCGGTATTTTTTTTTAAATATTGTTTTTTTTCCTTCTCAAAACACATGAAAATTCTTTTATTTATTTATTTTTGAATAACAGAAATATTAGACGGTTTATCGGTCATACGATTTGGAGGAATAATTTTACATAATCAAACTGAAATTTGATTTATTTCTCAGTGTTGCAGTGCACAGTGCTTAGAACAAACCTAAATCTGTTGACTTTTGGGCTGCACTTTTTAAAATTGTTTCCCTCTCTATTTTTCTGTGTTTATTTCCTCTAAAATTTTATGTATTTATTTTGTTAATTGCAATTATTATATGTATCTCATTGTTTACACAACTGTTTTTGAATATTTGAATCAATAATAAACAGTGTATTATTTAATATAAGAATTTATGAAGCAAATAAGAAATCAGATATTTTTTTGTCATGGATGAACTAACGCATTTTACGATTAAAGTAGTCTATTCCGGAATAGACTACCGACCTTCAAATCCTTTAAATGGAACGTTTTTGTGTAATTTTAAATTTAAATATTATAAAACCTGTAAGTAATATATGCTACAATGTAATATGTATGAAAAATTTAAAACGTTCTATTCCAGAGAACTTTTAACTTCGGTAGTCTATTCCAGAATAGACGGTTGTCTATTCCGAAATAGACTACAGTAGTCGTAAAATGCGTTAGTTCACCAATGACAAAAAATATTTCATTTCTTATTTGCTTCATAAATTCTTATTTTAATTAATACACTGTTAAATTAATATTTGTCTGTATATTAACACTTTTTTGTGTGTAAACAGTAACAGTGATCTTCTACAAGTCCTCGCTGTCAAATTATGGTGTTTTAGAGGGAATTTTATGCGAAATATTTTTCAAACGGCACAGCATGCTAATCAGAGTTTGACATTTGCGTCTTTTTTTCTGACTTTTTTTTTTTATTTCTGATTTTTCGTTTTTGCGTGAGCTGTGTGTACTGTGCGTGCGTAATATTTTCTGAATGAATACTGTTTGCTACTGTCTCAGTATTTTCTCACGTCACACAGACGGTTTATCTTTGTAATTGTCTAAACGTGCCAAGTCGGCCCCTTATGGTCAAGTCGGCCCCGCAGTCCTTTCGTGTCTCATCTCGGGTGATCACAAGTATGCATATTTACTGTGAAGAAAATACTCCGTACTCATTACCCTATGTGTTTTATCTGAATAACATAAAATACCAAAAAAATTGAACGGCCGACTTTTTCAATAAGGGGCCGACTTGACTTTCACGAGGGGCCGAGTTGGCATGTAAAAGGGCCGAGTGGGGGCCGACTTGACTTTCACGAGGGACCGAGTTGGTAGGGGCCGATTTGGCAAGGGGCCGAGTTGACCCAAGACCGTCTAAAAGCCATCTTCTTTAAATTCTCTCTTCTTTAAATTCAACCCTCCTTTAAATTTATGCTGTTTGTACCTCTTTGGTGTTTGTGTGTTGGTTAATCGTAGTGACTTACCTTTAGGACAAAAATTTTCACTTTTTACTTTACAATTTCGTCAGATTTCAACACTTTCTGAATTTTAATTACTATAAATCACACATTTTTTATATTTTCGTAGAAAACTAGCAACGACTTGGATTTGTAAAAACAATGCCAAATGTAGAAGTATTTTTATTGTATTTTCCCTTGTGATTTGTCTTTATAAGTCACTTAACAAATGTAAAACTTTTCCGTTTTAGTAATTGTGATTCATTAATTGTTTAGCTTCTGTGCAAGCGTGTAATTGTTGTTTTTTTTAATTGCAGCTGAACTTTGTGAAAAAAAACGAAAATATTGTTTTGTGTTTTTTGCTTTCCTGTATTCGTTGTAATTTGTGTGTGTGTGTATTTTTTTAAAATTCAAAATAGATCATTTTTTATCGTATTCTGTAAATGTAACTTAGTCTGTTCATAGTGTCGATTTTCTCTTTCGGTTTCCTGTACCGTCTGTAAAGTAAATAATTACCTTGTTTAAATTATATTCCAAAAAACTGACATTGACATTGTACAGGAAACAGCAGGTCTGGGCCCCCCAGATCTTCCACCTGTCCTCTCCTCCCCCTCCCCCTCCGCCCTCCCAATACAAAACACTTAATTGAATTATGCGCACGAGAGGGGACTGGTGGAAGTTACTGCCTCGGTCTGTAGACACTTTGAGATATTATCGCCCACATTTGTTTTATTTAATTTTTTAAAGGCCGGTATTCAAACCTTTCACGGTGGAGTTGGACACGTATTCAGATTTTGCTATTTACCGGGCGGAGAGCAATCGCATTTCGGAGGAGGACATTATCCACAATCTGCAAGATTTCAAAAAGTAAGCCACGATTTTTGTCCTTTTTTATTTGCGAGGGGGGGGGGGGGGGGGGGGCACGTTGTAGTGGTATTTGGTTGAATTGCAATTACAAACGAAATAGGTTAATTGCAGTTTGAAAATCCTCAAACAGAAAAGAATGAAAAACATAAAAAGAGAAAAAAAAACACAGAAATTTTAAAAATTACGCACATCCCGATCCGATCCTGTGCATTTAAAAGGAACCTGGTAATTGCACAAGGAAGTTCAACAGCCAATTTATTTATAAATTAGTTGTTGTTACTGATCGGGTTTGACTTTGCTTTATCGCTGTGAAGTTACAGGGAAAACTAACACGGATCAACCATTGTGGTTTTGGGTAGGGGTGGGTGGGTGGAGGGGGGGTGGATGAGATAGAGCCTATTGGGATCTAGTCACCGAATATTGGGTTTTTATTTCACCTTTATCCTTGGACCGGCTGTAGGGTGGAGCTCCACCGAAAAGCATTGGTAACCCGAAGCGATGTTATTCTAATGGAGCTGCACAGACAGTCATTGGTCACCCTAAGCCACATAGTACGGTCGGGATTCCACAGACAGTCATTGTTCCACGGACAACCTAAGCACATTGATAAGATCGCAGCTCAAGCGTTGCTCATTCTAGATCTATCATTGGTCACCCTACACTCAGTGATACGTTCGGAGCTCCATAAAAAGCATTGCTCACCCTACACCCAGTGATACGATCGGAGCTCCATAAAAAAGCATTGCTCACTCTAAACCCAGTGATACGATCGGAGCTCCATAGACAGTCATTGCTCACCCTACACCCAGTGACACTCGGAGCTCCATAGACAGTCATTGCTCACCCTACACCCAGTGACACTCGGAGCTCCATAGACAGTCATTGCTCACTCTACACCCAGTGATACGATCGGAGCTCCATAGACAGTCATTGCTCATCCTAATCAGTTGGCGGGATTGGAGCACCAGAGGCACCTAATGGTCACCCATGTTTTTTCCGTTGTACATTTTCAGGCCGGAAAAGCAGGGCAAATGGCAGCAGATTTATGGTCAGCTGAAAATCAAAATCAACAACTACAGTGCACCTTTAAAAAGTTTGTTTATTGTAGTATTATTATTGTAAACCTTAGCATTACCGGTTATCGTTTTCTGTATGACCTCTGGGCTTTGCGGTTTTTTTTTTTTCTGTCATTTACATGATATGTTGCTAGTTATAAGCCAGTTATTTATCAAATCTGAGAAAATAGTACCGACTTCAGTGGCCAGAGTAGCCACTAAATAAGCTTCAGTTCTACTTATTAGGGATTATATAATATATATAAGAATATATATAAAGTAGAATATATGAAAAAAAAAAACACGATGGGTCCTCCAAACGACACCCGTAGCCTCTATTTTGTGACGACTTGTTGCCATGGTTACGCCCATATTTTTGTCTTTGTTTACTTTACAGATGTCCTGACTCCTTCATGCGTTCCCGTAAAGCCGTTTCCGGAACCACCCGAATCGCCTGCCACGCTCGAGGTGGAGGAGTTCGTGCCCCGCGAGGGGGCGCTGGCCCATCCTTACGCCGTGTACAGGAATCACCTTTACGTCTACCCCAGGAGTCTCAAATACGACAGCCAGAAGGTCTTTGCCAAGGTTCGCTCTAGTTTTTGATTATTTTTATTTTATAAAAAGTGTGGGAGGGAGCCGGGGTGGGGGCGGGGGGGGGGGGGGAGTCCCTAAATTTTCGATATGACCAAGATATGACAATATCAGAATGCGATCTGGATTGGAACGAATTTGAAAGAACAAGTTTTTTCGAATAAAGCACTTTTTTCCCAAACAGCGACACCTGCTCCATCCTCGTTGGGTTCGTTCCTTCATGGAATCATTGGCCGAGAAGAATATTGTCACGATCCCACCCGCAGCCCCTCCCCCCGGCCCACACCCCCAACGCCTGCTTTCCGATTACCTGACCACAGTGTATGCATTCAGGGGGTTTGGGAGTGGTTGTGGTCGGGGCCGGATGGAAAGTACAAAAATGCAAATTTTTCCCCCCAGCAAAAACATTGTTTAACTTACGAACATTCGCCAGTAAATGTAACATTAGTTGGAAACGTATAATATATATTTTAACGGTTGTTTTTTTTTTTGGGGGGGGGGGGGGCTTAACGAGTCACTGGTACAGTCTGCGAAATTTGCCCCCTATTTTTGTCGCGCTCATTTTGCGCAGGCGCGGAATCTGGCGTGTCACATTGAGCTGAAGGAGTATGACAGTGAGAGCAGTGCGCCACTGCGCTGTATCTACGAACGCCAGGGTGGCGGCTTGTTTACCACCAGCGCCATCTGTGGTGTCTTGCATCACAGCAGTACTCCGGATTTTGCTGAAGAGGTGGGTGACCTTAATTCCATGTGGTTTGTTCTAGTTTGGGGGTGGTGTGGAGGCGTGAATAGGTGATGGGGGGGGGGGGGAGGGGCTAAAACAGTATTTATGTTATTTTTAAAGCTGAGGGTAGGGTGGTGGTGGGGGATAGCAACTAAATTCAATAAACCAAGCGGTCAACTTCAAAACTTGTTGTGCAGCTGGAAATCAAGCTGCTGTTCTCCACGTCATCATTATTGTCTGACAAGCGAAATAAAGCTATTTTTTTATCTGGAAAGGATTTACACGTTCAAATTGCAGTTGAAAATCAAGCTAGTCTGATTCAAGCAAAAAAAAAGAAAGAATTAAACGAAGAAACAAATTCTTGCAGGTGAAAATCAAGCTGCCGACACAGCTGCACGAGCGGCATCACCTTGTGTTCACGTTCTATCACATCAGCTGCGATCTGTCCAAGGACCGTGGCAGTCGTAGCGGGGTTGGCGGGGGTGGTGGGGGCAAGAAGGCGCACCCGACAGAGAGCGTGGTGGGCTATGCCTGGTTCCCCATCGCTGACAGGAGCGGCAGGTGGGTGACCACATACCTCTCCCTCTCCCTCTCCCTACCATTCAGCCCCGTTGCTCCCAGGAGCGGCAGGTGGGTGATCACATACCCCTCCCTCTCCCTACCAGTCAGCCCCGTTCCTCCCAGGAGCGGCAGGGGGGTGACCACATACCCCTCCCTCTCCCTCTCCATCTCCTTTACCATTAAGCCCCGTTGCTCCCAGGAGCGGCGGGTGGGTGATCACATACCCCTCCCTCTCCCTCTCCCTACCATTCAGGCCCCGTTCCTCCCAGGAGCGGCAGGGGGATGACCACATATCCCTCCCTCTCCCTCTCCCTCTCCCTTACCATCCAGGCCCCGTTCCTCCCAGGAGCGGCAGGGGGGTGACCACATACCCCTCCCTCTCCCTCTCCCTACCATTCAGCCCCGTTCCTCCCAGGAGCGGCAGGTGGGTGATCACATACCCCTCCCTCTCCCTACCAGTCAGCCCCGTTCCTCCCAGGAGCGGCAGGGGGTGACCACATACCCCTCCCCCTCCGTCTCCCTCTCCCTTACCCTTCAGCCCCGTTCCTCCCAGGAGCGGCAGGCGGGTGATCACATACCCCTCCCTCTCACTCTTTCTACCATTCAGCCCCCTCCCTCCCAGGAGCAGCAGCTGAGTTGTCATGCACCCCACCCCACCACCCTGCCCTGCCCTCCATCAGTATTTAAGACTGTACTGATTAAGTTCTTAAGAAGTGTACTGATGAAGTATTAAGACTCTGCTGATGAATACTTAATGAATTCGTGAAGACGGTACTGAAAAAGGTGGTACTGATGGTTGAGCATTTTTTTTTTGTGTGTTTTTCAGGGTGAACGACGGAGAACAGAATGTCAAACTGGCCATGAACCTGCCATCCGGGTATTTAGGCAAAGGGGTGAGTGGTAACTTATCGGCATAGCCCCCCCCCCCCTTCGTCCCCCGTTCCCCCGCCCTTTTACCTTCCCTCACAGCCTACCGTCCCCCTTTGCCCTTCTGCCAAATACTCAATAAGTGTGTATTTTAAAGGTTTAAAAGCAAAAAAAGGAACATGAAATAGACAAAAAGTGAAAAGTGAAACAAATCAAGATTTTGGTGTACTTTTTGATGTACTTAAGTGTCTAATTTAAAGGTTTTCAAAAAAAGAAAAAAAAAAAGATAGACATGAACAAAAAGTGAAAAAGGAAAAAAAAATAAAAGTTTGGTGTACTTTCCAGGCCATGGCGTCGGACATACGGTGGGTGGACTCCGGCAAGCCTCTGTTCAAATTCGCCCTTCGTCTCTGCTCCACCATCTACACGGAAGACCAGCATTTGCACCGCTTTTTCGCCCACTGTGCCCTCCAGACGCCTGATGACGTCACCAGCCACGACGCCGAGACTGTCAACAAACTGAAGGTATTGCTCCCCGCCAACAACAAAAGTTTCGTCTCTGCCCGAATTTTTAACCACATGTCAACAAACTGAAGGTATTGCTCCCCACCAACAATAAAAGTCTCGTCTCTGCCCGAGTTTTTAACCACACAACATCTTTAAAGGGGCATTTTTTATCATATTTTATTTTTTATTTATTTATTTTTTTTGTCAGTTAATTTAGTAATATTTGAATCCATTATGATTGTGACGTAGGTGTGGCGTGTGTACAGTAGTTGCTCGTTAATTCGTACCATATTTGACCGACCTCGGAATTTTGCGAGCTATCTGATTATACCGATAACCGGTGTGACTATGCACTGAAATGTCGGATACATCCAGAAACTTCGTATGAGTAAAAGCAATAAAACGAATTAACCGTGGACGAATTATCAAGAATCTACTGTTTTTTTTTTCTGTTTAGTTTGTTTTGGGCAAAGTAATGTGGGTGTGTGTAGTTGTGAGGTAGATCGTTGGTCACGGTGTCTTGGTGGTGATTTCGCTGTTTGCGGTGTGCTTTTGCTGTACAATTTGCATTACAAGTGTGCATTACATTGGAGGTAGGGGGGGGGTGGGCGGGGGGGGGGGGGGGTAATATTTATGGTATTAGTGTGCAGCTTACTTCACGTCGGCGGTTTAGTGTGCAACTTATTTGAAAGATGACGCAATCTATCTGTCTGTCTTCTGGGGGGTGGGGGGAGAGCGGTATCAACGCATGGCATTTTAACCCCTCCACCCACCCCACCCCGTGCGGGTGTTGGGGGAGGGGAGGGGAGGGGATGTTTTTAATATCGAAATGCACACCAGCCGCTAGTAGCTTTCTTGGTTTCAGTTTTAATTAAGCGTTGCGTTGCTCAATGTGATTTTAAACGTGTGTAGTTGTGAGGTAGATTGAATTGGTTTGTTTTATTGACTTAGTTTATTTGTTTTATTTATTTACTTACGATTGGTCAGCACATTGGCGTGGTGGCGCCTGGAAGCCTGCATGTTGTTCCCAAGGGCTTTAATCGTACCGTGACACAGCAACTGTCCATCGATGTCGTCAAGGTGTGTTCCTGTTGCTGCTTACCCCCCACCCCCGCCCCCCCACCCCCCTTACCATCGATGTCGTCAAGGTGTGTTCCTGTTACTGCTTACCCCCCGCCCCCGCCCCCCCCACCCCCATCCCCCTTATCATCGATGTCGTCAAGGTGTGTTCCTGTTGCTGCTTACCCCCCACCCCCGCCCCCCACCCCCCTTACCATCGATGTCGTCAAGGTGTGTTCCTGTTACTGCTTACCCCCCGCCCCCCGCCCCCCACCCCCATCCCCCTTATCATCGATGTCGTCAAGGTGTGTTCCTGTTACTGCTTACCCCCCGCCCCCGCCCCCACCTCCATCCCCCTTCCAATCGATGTTACTGAATTTTTCATCATTTTTATTTGTTTTCAAAATTGTTTAATTTATTTTATGTTTGTGACTGTTTCAATTCATTCTATTGCTGTATTTTACTTTGTGTTTTCACGGAAAAAAATTGAAGAACAAAAAAAAGGAAAAAAAATGTAAATTTTAAATATATGACATAAAGTGTTACCGTAAAGTATTACGCCCTACCTCCTTCCCCCGCAAGAAAAATCTGTGGGGTCACTCCTTCCACTACAGCCCTGGCGTACGCACCGCCCTCCCTCTCCCCTTCCTCTCCCCCTGTGTGGATGACCATAAATTGTGAAATCTTGTCTGCCATAAAATAAATAAATCAGTAAAAACGACGTAGATTATTTCACGTTTTTTGCCACGCTTCTTAACTTAGCATCTGGCTTTACTAACATTTGTGATATTATACTTTAATCTGCATGCTGCATTATTCTTTGCTATACTATATACATTATATTTCAATCTGCATAGACTTTGCGCACATATTCGATAACTCAAATCATGTCAAACCAGTACTAAATTTTCGGGTTATCGAATAAGAAATAAATGAAGAAATACATGAAAATGGGGCATTTGTGTATTTTTTTCACAATTCATGACAGTTAACAAATTAGAGTGGGTTTCTCGTGTGTTTTCATTTAGTCACATACAGTGTAATGTATGACGTAATGTATGATGTAATCTATGACGTAATGTATGATGTAATGCGTGACCTTCGCAATTAAGATATTTGATAGAAACAGTGGTACATGTTTAAAAGTAATAATAATAATAATAATAATAATAATAATAATAATAATAATAATAATAATAATAATAATAGAAAAACAGAATAAAATGAACACAATTCATAACTAACAAGAGAGCATTGTGGAGTATTTTAATATATTACTGTATATTTTAAACCCCTGCGAAAATATAAAGGACCTCACTCCTTGCACGTGCCACTCACACTCCCTGCACGTGTCACTCACACTTCTTACACGTGCCGCTCACTCTGTGCATGTGTCACTCACACTTCTTACACGTGCCACTTACACTCCCTGTACGTGCCATTCACACTCCCTGTACGTGCCATTCACACTGCTTGCGCGTGCCACTCACACTCCCTGCACGTGCCATTCACACTCCCTACACGTGCCATTCACACTGCCTACACGTGCCGCTGACACTCCTTTCAGAGACGCAGAGGTGCAGACAGAGCTGTCTTGCACGTACCACTCACCTTTTGTGTCACTTCTGACACGTGTTATTAATGACCTATTACACGTGTCTATAATCTCTCACACGTGTCTCTTCTGACAAGCGTCACTTACGAGAGCTGTCACTCTCCCTACAGAGTCTGCACGCGGTGGAGGTACAGACCCTCATTCACTTCCTGCCAACACTTCTCAATCAACTCTTCCGGCTCCTTGTGCAAACGACATGCGAGGACGTCGCCAGCAACACGACGCGGTAAGCGTGGCAGGCGTGAGTGTGACACGAAAACACGACGCGGTAAGCGCGGGATGGTGTAACTGTGTCTGACACGAAAACACGACGCGGTAAGCGCGGGATGGTGTAACTGTGCCTGACACGAAATTACGACGCGGTAAGCGCGGGATGGTGTAACTGTGTCTGACAGGTAAACACGACGCGGTAAGCGCGGCAGGCGTGACTGTGTCTGACACGAAATTACGACCCGGTAAGCGCGGCAGGCGTGACTGTGCCTGACACGAAATTACGACGCGGTAAGCGCGGGATGGTGTAACTGTGCCTGACACGAAAACACGACGCGGTAAGCGCGGAAGGCGTGACTGTGTCTGACACGAAAACACGACGCGGTAAGCGGTGGGGTCGGGGGAAAAACGTCTCATAGTCAACCATATATATGTTACAGTCAATGTTGGAAACCCGCCATTTCACGAAATGGCAAACCGTGTTGGGTTTATTCGCGTAATGCCTAAAATCTTTTGCCATTTCACGAAATAACCTAAAAGTTAGGTTCTTTCACGAAATTACCTAAATTTTCGGTTTGCCATTACGTGAAATGACATACTCCCCTTACGTGAAATGGCAAACTGTTATCTATAACAGGAGAATATCACAGGAAAAACGGCTTAATTCTAGAGTAGGTAAAAGCAGACGTTATAGTATGTTCTTTTTCAGAGTAGGTTAACGGCAAATCGGTGACTAGTTCCTGAGTACATCATCTTAACCCAGTTCAGTGTGTTTTTCTAAAATTTATCCTAATAGCAATTAAATCAATCAAACAGGAACACAAACACTTGTGTGCATTACCATGAATTGCAACTAATATGATCGCGTTTAAAGCTTCTGATCAGTTGCAATCAACTGTGATGTATTAATTAAAGGAACAAACCAAATTGATGTATTTTTTTTTTTTGGGGGGGGTGTGATATATTGCAATCGAAACATGTAAAATTGCACATATTTTTATTTAACTAGCTTTAAAATGCATTGTTGAAATGCGAATTTCTAGTCTCAAATGAAAAACAATATTGGAAAGCGTTCGAAAATATTTGCTATAAATATTCACAAAGGCTTAAATTAAGTTTCGGTCTTTGTGTTATCGCCTTTCAGGAAAGTTATCACAGCAAATCTTAATACTGTGGTTTCTAAATAAATTGCAATCATTACTCACCTTCTGAGTATCATTCAAATTAGCGTTAGCCAAATTGCAATTATTTTTCCGTGAGTGCAACACAAAAATCTCTTCACCTCCGGGTGATATAAATTGCAATTGGATTACGGTACGCTTATCCAATCAGTGTTAATTTTCGATGCTCCGCATACTCATAGTTTAATTTAGCAGAAACTGATAGGACAGTGATTTCAAGGAATAGAAACTTTATTCCGGTGTGAAAGCATATAATTGCTGTATTTTCACCAAATGACCAAAAAAACCTCAGCTACATGAAATGAGCTAATAGCAATGGAAACAGAGAATGGAGCCCGATTTTAATATATTCCCTTCATACAAACCAAGAAAAAGGTGTATAAAATACATCAAGTGATCATGTCGGGAAAGATGGCCGAACAGGCAATTTCAGCGAATCTGTATAATTTTTTAGGTGAAAAACCAGCGAATCGCTAAGTGAGTCAGCGAATCTACAGATTCGCTATAACATATTCATTGTATTTGAAATCTGAAGTAATCTTATTGCAATTATAAAAGAGAAAAGACACAATATTTGTCACGATTGTAAGTAATTATTTCACAATTTTGCCTGATCTTGGTTTGCCAATTTGTGAAATAAAATATAAGATTTTTAGGTAATTTCGTGAAATAACCTAACTTTTAGGTTATTTCGTGAAATGGCAAAAGATTTTAGGCATTACGCGAATTTACCCAACACGGTTTGCCATTTCGTGAAATGGCGGGTTTCCAACATTGACTGTAACATATATATTGATAGAAACCGCAGGCTGAGGTCAGTGTACAAGTTTGACTTTCTTTCTGAGGGGGGAGGAGGCGGGTTGGGGGGAGTTCGTGTTTGCGACTTGAATCCCGTCTCCGAACCGCGGAAACGATGTTATAACAACAAAGTTGAATCACTGACAAAAAAATTCATACGCGAGCAGAGGGAGCCCTGATTGTTTCGCCACTCTCTGAAGGGGTGGGGAGACGGGAGGGGGGGGGGGTGTTGGTGTTTGCGACTTGAATCCTGCCCCCTGAATCACTGTCATTTCCTTACGTTCTGTCGCTAGCCATGTAATAGAAATAAATAAAATACTGAAGGAGAAGAAAGTGTATTTGTACGCTAATAGAGAGCTTACGTGAAAAGTTTACCTCCGAATGTCAGCCAATTACTGCACAGAACGGAGAAGGAGTTCACGTGTTGTGTTTTTACCACAGGTTTATGTATTGATCTGTCAAATTGATCCTACGGGAGTTGTCTATTGTACCAAGAAAAAAAGCTGTGTGAGAGTGATTTCTGTTTAGGAGTGAATTCTTTTTTTTCAGAGTATTAATTCACATTGTCAACAAAGTTCACGAAGTGAAGAAGCCAGAAATTCTCACAACTTACGTAAAGGTACTGAATACTTATTAAATTGTTATGAAATACTTATGCTTTTCACAGCATGGACAAGTTTGGGGCAAGGTATTGTTCTTACAAAGGTGCCTTTGTATGGTACTAAGGTATATAAAATAATATATTGAAAACAAACGACAGTTCTTTGATGTTTGCGGCATATTCGTATTCTGTGTATATCCTTCAAAAGTACATGTATTTTTGCCAGTATCTTCCAGCCATCCTCACGTTTTAATAAAGTACATCCGGGTCTTGTCCTTAATTGTTTACACGTTTTGGGTCTTGTCTTTCCTTGTTTTGTTTACACATCCGGGTGTCCTGTCCTTGTTTTGTTTACACATCCGGGTGTCTTGTCCTTGTTTTATTTACACATCCGGGGTCTTGTCCTTGTTTTATTTACACATCCGGATGTCTTGTCCTTGTTTTGTTTACACAT
The DNA here is from genome assembly GCA_949752745.1 of Protula sp. h YS-2021. NCBI lineage: Eukaryota > Metazoa > Annelida > Polychaeta > Sabellida > Serpulidae > Protula > Protula sp. h YS-2021. The sequence goes on along the minus strand of CATKHT010000005.1, from coordinate 2,970 downwards.
CCGGGGTCTTGTCCTTGCTCTGTTTACGATCGTGGTGTCTTCTCTATGTCTGTTTATGCATCCTGGCGTCCACGTTTTTGCAGTACGTGTTCGTAACGGAGCCGGCGGCGAGCTCACGTGACCGAACGGTGCACGAGGAACTGGCCAATCACCTCAAAGCCCTGCTGAGGCCCAATCAGATGGACCAGCATCTCATCACCAAGTTCCTGGAGCACTCCGGCTTCTTCTTTGACATCATTACCAAGAGTATGGGACAACATCTCCTCTCGACAGGAAGAATCAAGGTCGGTTACCCTGATAACTATAAAAATGGGGACAGATTGGAAACAGTCAAGTTGATATAAAGGGGACATCCAGGACTGGAAATGAGCAGGTGTGCAGTGGCCCGAGGCCCCCTGATTTCGGCAGGGGTCCTGCGTCTCTGGCTCTGGGGAACCCTGGAAATTTTCTTGATATTATATATATATATATATCAAGAATATATATACATATACATAATTCAGGGGTCCCTCACTTTTCGTTCACCTCCACCCCTCACCCTGATGTCCCGTGCGGTTAATTTCTGGGCCTGAGTAAGTACACGTAGATTGGAGTTGGGGAGGGGGCAGGGGCGAGGGGTTGGGCGGGTCTAGAGCATATGCTAATTTTTCAGATGTTGCGTGGGGGGGGGGGGGGTAGTATATAGTTGGGGTAGGGAGAAGATATATATTTTAGGGGACACACCTAACTTTGCAGTCATTATCCTCCACATAAACCGACCCGTGTCTCAAACCTGAATATGACGTTTACCCCGATTATGAACTGCGCACTTATTCCATGTTATAGTTAATATTGATACTTAATATTTTTGCTAAATTATTAATTGGGTCCCCTAAACCGTAGACTGCGTAGGAAGTTGGTGAACTCAGTGTAGGCGGCATGTTTTTGTTTATGTGTGTGTTTCCTGATTTGACCGCCAGATGTCGCGCCACGAGCGGTTTCCCGCCACCTACCAGATGCACATACAGAACCTGGTGCTGGCGCTGGCGCAGCACATTGTGCAGAAGTCCCTGGATAAGCGTCATGAGGTCACGTGCTACAACGCCAACGTCAGTCTTGCCAACTTCCTCAAGGTAACTCCCCCTCCCTCCTCCCTCCCCCCCCCCCCCCACCTCTTGGAAACCATTATGAGCACTTATTTAGTGAGTTCCCGGACAAAACTGTGTGACAGTAAACTATAAATAAACCAAAAAAGAATGAGATTTTCAACGAACTTCAAGTAGTTTAAAAGGTTGCAAGATGTGTGTAAAAGCGTCAGCTGGACGCCATGTCCGCGTACAGTATTGTTTTAATCAGTCACAGCATGGACTCTGCTTGGAAGTATTCTTCAGAAAAATTAGTACAGAACCTTCAAAAACTTCCAATGTGCGCTCAGTGTAAAAACACACATCGGTGAAAACCCCGAGATGACGGAGTTTCACTGGAATTATCGCTCTATCCGAGCTCAGCGTCACCAGAGTTGTGTTCTCGTTTTCAGCGAGACTTCACGTTCATGGATCGCGGCTTTGTCTTTCGCCTCATCAACACGTACATAGAGACGTTTAGTGCGTCCGACACGAAGGTAAGTGACGTCATTGACGTCTGTGCGTCATTCAAGTGAGCAGCAAAAACACAAAATATTTTCTTTTATATCGACATTCCTGGAACTAAAAAAAAAAACATGTCACGGTAAACAATGGATTATGTGACAACCTATTACCTACTGTGTCCACCTAAGTATCGAGGATTCCACCCGTCAGTCGTGGTCCAAGGGTTTTGCTATCGTATAAATACATGGGAATCTTCCGGCTTGTTTTTTTTTTCGACCCCGTTCCGATATATGCGTATAGGGCGTTGCCTCTACAACGAAGTTAAGCAGCGTTGAGCCTGGTTAGTACTTGGATGGGTGACCGCTACACTGCCACTCAACCAAGGTTTTCTTATTATTCAAAGAAAAAGAATAGAATGATGGATTAAGTTCCCCGCCGCGAACATAAAATATTGTACAACTATTTTGGTCAGGTCTTGCAAGAGTACAGACTAGAGTTTCTACGACTGATCTGCGAGCATGAGCATTACATCCCACTCAATCTGCCGCTGATGAAGAAATCTGTCAAACACTTCAAAGGTGAGTGAAGCCGGGCTGGATCCGGACTCAATCCAGAGCCGGGCTCACTTCGGACTCATTTCAGAGCCGGGCTCACATCGGACTCAATTCATAGCCGGGCTCGCTCCGGACTGAATCCAGAGCCGTATCACAACGGACTCAAACCGGAGCGAATTAAAACCGGATTCAAAGTAGGACTTTATACGGACGTAAGCCGATCTCGTTCCGGAACGGGGTTTAAACCGAACACTCTAAGAATTCAAACGGGAACAGATTTTAACCGGACTCAACGCGGATTCGAACTGGAACGGATTGAAACCGGACGCAAACCGATCTCGAACCGGAGCAGATTTTATAAAGGAGTCAATCTCGATTAAATGCAAACCGTTATTGAACAGGCCAAAAAAAATTGACGTGAATTAAACCCGAAAATGAGAGAAAAAGAACGGACATGTCTGCCCGTGGAAAGGAATGCCTGCGGCGAGTTATTAAGGCAGGAGTTAGAACTTGAAAATACAACCTGTGAAAGCTCAGACAAAAATTTACATTTCAGGCATTTGCATATGTACTAAGAAATTATGTATGCATTTTTCAGACACCAAACTGGAGGGTAACTTGTTTTATTTATTTATTTTATGATTAATTATTATTATTTTTTTTTACTTTTTTTTTTTTAAATTTGGTTTACATTTTTATATGTATGTCTTGTGGTATATCTTGTCACCTTCGTTGCTGATTACAAAAAAAAAAAAAAAGATATTTTGTGGCGTTTCTAGGGTTCGATAAAGTTAAATGCTCGTTTTTTGGATTTTGTTTCGAGAAAATTTAGCAGGATCCCAGAACCG
>CATKHT010000004.1:0-24717 GCA_949752745.1 Protula sp. h YS-2021 | reverse complement strand
AGGAGGTATGGCAGGAGGGGGGAGGCGAGAACGTTGGGCGGGTGGGGAGGGGGGCGGTGCGAGGAGATGGGCATTGTGATTGACAGGACTGCAGTCCGAGGAACACCTTGGCAGTCCGTGAACAACATGGTATTCCCCCGTGTGACTTGACCTGTCCACCGGCCCATCCAGAGCGTTCCAGCGCGGTGGCTCAGTCGCGTCTCAGACCTTTTTGATCCAAACACACAAACATAATTGACAGACTGTGGTGTGAAAAAAAAAAACATACGTAGCATCGTAGCGAAACAATTCACGTAAAAAAAAACATCAGCACATCATATAATGGCGGCAGATTGAAGATGTTGTTCCATTTTTTTTTTTAAATTAACACTTCTGTTGTGCATGTCTAATAGCCCCATTAAGACTCGTTCGCCAGCCCCCCCCCTCCCCCACCCCCCTCCCCCATGCTTCGACATGCATAAACGACTACAGCGCCTCAAAAAGAAAAACCCACGCGTCGTTGTTGTCCAGCAGCCAACCTCTACGGCGGTTCGTCTGTTTTAACACCCCAAAAAGAAACCAACGCATCGTTGTTGCCCAACGGAAGAAACCCACGCATCGTTGTTGCCCAACAGCCAACCTCTACGTCGGTTCGTCTGTTTTAACACCCCCAAAAGAAACCCAGGCATCGTTGTTGCTCAAGAGCCAACCTCTACGGCGCGTCGTTTGTTTTTAACACCTTTTATACTTCGCAGACCCACTGGGGATGCCACGAAAATAGTACCCATAAAAGAGAGGAACTACTTTTTAAAAATATCTATATGCTGTGTGTTTATACATAACAGATAGATCTCCTCAGAGGTCAGCTGTTTCAGAACGACGTACGCACAAATAATGGCCAAGTACATATATACTTAGTACACAAAGTGCACGTGTACTCACTTGAAATCAGGATCCGCCCACACAGGCTTGGCTGCTACAGAGGGCGCTGTGAACTCTACTGGATCATACTCCGGATACTCCACGTCCCAGGAAACCTGGAGGGCACAGCAAGTGAAGAGGTCAAGACGTCAGCGGCTGGATTCGGTACCACCGCCTCTGGCATGGGGTAACGACAGAGGGCAGGAAGGCGTGGGGGGGGGGCGACTTACTGTACCTTATCCTCGGGCATGGGGTAACGACAGAGGGCAGGAAGGCGTGGGGGGGGGCGACTTACTGTACCTTATCCTCGGGCATGGGGTAACGACAGAGGGCAGGAAGGCGTGGGGGGGGGCGACTTACTGTACCTTATCCTCGGGCATGGGGTAACGACAGAGGGCAGGAAGGCGTGGGGGGGCGACTTACTGTACCTTATCCTCGGGCATGGGGTAACGACAGAGGGCAGGAAGGCGTGGGCGGCGACTTATTGTACCTTATCCTCGGGCATGGGGTAACGACAGAGGGCAGGAAGGCGTGGGGGGGGGGGGGCGACTTACTGTACCTTATCCTCGGGCATGGGGTAACGACAGAGGGCAGGAAGGCGTGGGCGGCGACTTATTGTACCTTATCCTCGGGCATGGGGTAACGACAGAGGGCAGGAAGGCGTGGGGGGGGGGGCGACTTACTGTACCTTATCCTCGGGCATGGGGTAACGACAGAGGGCAGGAAGGCGTGGGCGGCGACTTATTGTACCTTATCCTCGGGCATGGGGTAACGACAGAGGGCAGGAAGGCGTGGGGGGGGGCGACTTACTGTACCTTATCCTCGGGCATGGGGTAACGACAGAGGGCAGGAAGGCGTGGGGTGGGGCGACTTACTGTACCTTATCCTCGGGCATGGGGTAACGACAGAGGGCAGGAAGGCGTGGGGGGGGGCGACTTACTGTACCTTATCCTCGGGCATGGGGTAACGACAGAGGGCAGGAAGGCGTGGGGGGGCGACTTACTGTACCTTATCCTCGGGCATGGGGTAACGACAGAGTGCGGGAAGGCGTGGGGGAAGTGGGGTAGTTATATAGATGAGGGTGGCGCGAGTGCGTGGTGGATGGGGGGAGGGAGGGGTATTCTACCTTATGCTTGGGGCACAGGGTAGCGGTTGAGGTCGGGGTGTCACGGGTAGGGGTTGGCGGGCGGGCGGGGGGGGGTTACTGTACCTTATCCTCGGGCACGGGGTAGCGGTTGAGGTCGGGTTTGCGTGGGTAGGGGGAGCTCCGCGCCTTGGTATGGCTTGAAGGCCTATGTGCTGTCTTCTGTGCTGTATAAACAGGCGCGGACGCGGGTCGCGGCCTCTGTCAAAAAAAACAACAAGCCGCGTTTTGCGAGTCACGACGCCATATTTGAGCCTCACATTAACTGAATCAAAATCTGCACTCAGAACTTCATTCTCCCTGACTATTTTTCACACGGCGTAGTTTTATATGCAAAGTTTCCGACTCTCAAAAAAAAAAAATAAATAAAAACCAGATCCACACATCTTTGGAACAATTGGAAAGCCAAGCGGTATGTTCATTGAGATACTATGGATAGATTTAAAAATCTACAGAGACTTACAGCTCGAGAGCTTAGAACTCTAACCACATACATCTCACATGCAGTAGGCCACAATGTCATATGTTCTGGAGGAAACGAAAAGCAGCGACATCAAAATTATCTACAACGCTCTTTAACCTTGCAATAACTTGTCACTTCGAAGAAGTAAATAAACTGACCAATCCAGTTCTTTCATAAATATTTTTTTGACCTTTTAAGATGTTTCATACTGCAGAACAGATTACACCAAAACAGCTACACGCGTCACTATCACACTTCAGCAGTTATACGTGTCACTACTACAATACAGCAGCTACACGTGCCACTTTTCCACTACAACAGTTACACGTATCGCTATTGCACTACATCAGCTACAAGTGTTACTGCCATAGCAGCTACACTTATCACCACCACACTACAACAGTTTCACATGTCAATACTACACTACAACAGCTACACTTATCACCACCACACTATAGCAGCTACAAGCGTTGCTACCACACTATAACAGCTACATGAATCACTACCACCCTACAACTGCTACATATCTCAGTGCAACACTACAACAGCCACACGTGTCTACAGCTGTCACAGTGAAAAGCTATCACACGAGCCACTTTTACATTTCAACAGCCACACGTGTTAACAGCTGCCACAGTCAAAAGCTACCACAATACACCACACTCACCGTCCTTCGCACGTGTGGGTATAAAAAGGCTAGAAATGCTATATACTACTGATAGTGGGCGTCCTAGTTACTGGAGTCCTGCTTTTGCCCAGGCGGGGTGTGTGTGTGTGGGGGGGGGGGGGGGGGGGCTACGGAGGTTGCGACTACTTCGATAACTCACACCTCATGTAGACATTACTTAAGTTATCGAATACTTTGGGGGTATCGAACGCGTGGAACCAAATATTTATATCGCTTCCAGATATTGGAGTTAAACAGCCCAATCGTAGAAAATAGTTGCTATAGATATTATCTTGTCGCAATTACAACCAAGCTGACGGTTATGGAGATAATGTTGACGGTTTTGACAGATAATGTTGACGATTATGACCTAAAATGTTCACGGTAATGGAGATAACGAATGCTGGCGATTATGACAAATAATGTTGACGACTACAACGAAAATGTTGACAGTTATGGAGGTAATGTTGGCGATTATGGTAGATAATGTTGACCATAATGAGGGAAAATGTTGACGGTTTGAGGATGATATTGGCGGTTATGAAGTTAACGTTTTGACGGTTGAGACGGATGCTGGCGGTTATGATGGGTGTTGACGGTTATGATGGGTGTTTACGGTTGTGACGGATGTTGGCGGTTAAAATGGGTGTTGACGGTTGTGACAGATGTTGGCGGTTATGATGGGTGTTGACGGTTGTGACGGATGTTGACGGTTAAAATGGGTGTTGACGGTTGTGACGGATGTTGGCGGTTATGATGGGTGTTGACGGTTGTGACGGATGTTGGCGGTTAAAATGGGTGTTGACGGTTGAGACAGATGTTGACGGTTATAATGGGTGTTGACGGTTATGACGGATGCTGACGGTCATGATGGGTGTTGACGGTTATGATGGGTGTTGACGGTTGCGACGGATGTTGACGGTTAGGATGGGTGTTGACGGTTGTGACGGATGTTGGCGGTTATGATGGGTGTTGACGGTTGTGACGGATGTTGACGGTTAAAATGGGTGTTGACGGTTGTGACGGATGTTGGCGGTTATGATGGGTGTTTACGGTTGTGACGGATGTTGGCGGTTAAAATGGGTGTTGACGGTTGTGACAGATGTTGACGGTTATAATGGGTGTTGACGGTTATGACGGGTGCTGACGGTCATGATGGGTGTTGACGGTTATGATGGGTGTTGACGGTTGCGACGGATGTTGACGGTTATGATGGTGTTGACGGTTGTGACGGATGTTGGCGGTTATGATGGGTGTTGACGGTTGTGACGGATGTTGACGGTTATGATGGTTGTTGACGGTTGTGACGGATGTTGACGGTTATGATTGGTGTTGACAGTTGTGACGGATGTTGACGGCTATGATGGATGTTGACGGTTGGGTGTTGACGGTTGTGACGGATGTTGACGGTTATGATGGGTGTTGACGGTTGTGACGAATGTTGACGGTTATAACGTATAACGCTGACTTTACCTGCTGAACATAATAATATCGGGATGCTAAATTAGAAGTGCTGACAGAGCGGAAGTACTGCAAACGGTTCTCCTTGGCTTTCACCCCTCGGACATGTCTATACATATAGACTACAAGAGCCAAAACACAACAGAAAAACGTCAGCTTCTGCCTTCCCTGGATCAGACACCATTCACGTCTAAATCACTATAATTAGTGATCGTTTCTTTTTTTAAATTAAATTTATAATCACAGTTAAGTTTCAATCAAAACTTTCGTTTTTATTGCCCCTCTCCCTCCCTTTTTTTATTGCTGTATTTGAAATGAAATAAAATTTAAAAATCTTCTTTAATTGGCTTAATTAGTTTCTTTAATTTGCTTAATTAGTTACAGTAAATATGCAACTATTTATATATATTTCAAACTTGAAAATGAAACAAAAAATTGTGTATCTTGTTGATTTACCAGCGGAAACGGGGCGGGTTTTCTTCACAGAGATATTCATGCGCGCCGACTGACCTTGTTACGTCATTACGACGTAACGTGACCTCAGTTTCCGTTTGTCACTATGAAACGCGGTCGTTGTTTTTCTTTATCCATCAAAGAATGTTCACATTATCACCTTTGATATTTTACAACGTCTGTCTTTCCGTTTTGCTTACACAGAATATATATATATATCCCTACATTTTATTTCACTGCAGTATTTTAGTAAATGTTACACGATACTGGTTGGTTACGATACTTGGATAGACAAATATTCATGTCTCCAGCGACACTCCTGTTTTGTTTTGCTTATTTTAGATTCCTACACAAACATTTATCCAGTTAAGTTGAATTCCTTAGTTGGTTTGACGTAACTAAATATATTACAAGAGTCGGCTTACTGTGCCCCTAATGGAATACCACTGCATCGATCCCTCCCCCGCCCCCCCCCAGTCCCCGCCCCCCTCCCTCCCCCTCCAACAGCACTCGGCAAAAGAGCACAACCCAATGTTTATTGTCTACTCCCCTTTCTGATCATAGATTGATAATAACTCGGATTAGGGCAAACTATTTCCTTCTCCGAGAAAAAAAAGGGAAGGTTGGTAACTATGAAATAATGGAAAGCCAACTTCGGTACCCTCGACGTGGGATACCTATTCCAGTAAAATACCCTTTATCCTTCAGATCAAGATCAACTGGTTTTTTTCAGTTGATTTCGTTATTCAAGCATGATATTCCCGCCCCCCCCCCCCTTTACAAACGAATGGTGCATTACACGAAGCTATAGATTTTTGTGTTGTGTTTCTCTTCACCCTATCCGGAATGGCTTGATTTCTTGCCCTCAGATTTATTCACCTTGTGACGTCATAATCAATGCATCATTTTTTTGGCTTTGTATACCCAAAGCAAATATCCTATGTTACAATGTAGGGCAACGACTCCATTTCAAAGGGCTTATCGTCTTAACCCAACCTTCCCCGCCCCCCCCCCCCCCCAGCTCCCTCGCACATAGATAACGCCATACAACTCTGTCTCTATAGGTCTATCTATAATTAAATGTGAGATTTTTTATTTAAGGACATTATTCAGGGTTTGTTTATTGCCCAAAAACTATGTTTAAATCTCTGGTCCTGCCTCCCAGTCCACTCACAAATCAAGGTCCGATTCAAATCCAGACAGATTCTGTTATTGGACATTGATTATTTAAGGGTTACACAGGAAACCTAAACATTCGTATTGATTTGTTCTCGTCCTTCTGGAAACTGAACGGAAACAAAACAATTAACAGCAATTTACGTGGGCTTGGCGAAAACATGTTGGTGTAGCTATTTGGGTATTAGATTGGAGCTGAATTGTGTTACAGCAACCCCTTCCCCCCACCTCGGCTGCGGGGGGAGGGCGAAGGGGGAGGGGGGCAATCAGGCACCAAATGGTTGCCATGCATGTCCATAACTTTTTTAAACGACTTACAAATGCGGATCGTTCATAACTCAACCTTTTTAACCAATCGCGGAGTACAGTTCTGAAAGAACCGCCCCCTTTTGCGAAGGAAACGCGGAGCACTGAATGGAAATAACCCCCCCCCCCCCACTATTAACGAGACTGGCACTGTGCGCGGATGGTGTGGGGCCTAAAAATTACGCCCCTTTCTCCGCGTTTTTTCTTCTCTTGGACACGCATGGTAGCATATATGATAACAAGTGCCCCCCTCCCCTCCCTCCCTCCCTTCCTCGCCCCCCCCGCTCCGCTCCCGCCCGATAGTATAACAACTGCGGCATGCTGCCAATAATATTTACTTTTTATTTATAACATCCTGTTTTCTAATAACAATGTATCTTTAACTCTTGTTTGCTTGACAAGTTTTTATTCTTTTGCGATGTTTTATTTTGTTTTCGGCCTTATCTTCGATTGATTTCAAGAGGTAAATCTTTACTTTAAAAAAAACTTCATATATGTTTGTTTATGTGTTGTTGTTTTTTTCATAGAGGGGGAGCGGGTCAGTGATGACGTATTCGATGACGTATGTCATGTGACAGACAATGGGCGGAGGTCAGCAAAGTGTACAAATATTAAGGCTGTCATTATTGATTGAATTTTTTCGTCTATTCACACTACAAAGAGCTGAGGTCCTCGATTTCAATGAAAAAAAAATGGTATGTTTTTCACAAAAAATAATCCTACATGGCCATATCCTTAATCGATTCTTTTATTCAAAGTTCTAAACTGCGTTCGATCCGGATTTGTAAGGTAATACAAGAAAACAATTCAATTCTGAGAAGTCAGTGTGGAAAGGATTTTATTGAAGAAACTAGACAGCATGGCGTGGTTCCCATGGAGACCATCCTGTGACGGTTTCCCGGCTGACACGTCACGTGATCGATAGACGACACACCACGTGACCGATAGACGACACATCACGTGATCGGTAGACAACAAGGGTAAACTTTACTGAAAGTATCTTAAAATAAAAGCCAAAGTTTAATGCTTTCCTTTATTATTTTTATTTATAGTATGCCCAGTTTGTCCAATTTTAGAATACATATTTCGAATTATTACAGCACATGGTGAAACGAAAAAAGAATGAGCGATAATTGATGAGATGTGAAACAGAGCCTCTAATGCAAGAAATTACAAGAGCTTGAAAAAAAAAGGAATTAAAAAATAAGTATTTTGAGCGAGGGATTTGAGAGGCCAGTTACATTCAGTCAACTCTCGTTACTCTTTTCACCCATTTTGCCCCTCGATCATGCCTGTTATATCCCACCAGTACCTCATATTTTCTCTTCCTCAGCCAAATTCAATGTTTATTTCTCAGCAATACTTTATGGTTCTCACTACTCATTTGTATCTCAAACCTTATATTTCTCATTTATGCCCCATGCGTTTTATTTCGCAGTCATATCACATGCCTGTCATGTCTCAGTCATAGCACATGACTCTAATTTTGTATTTACATTTCGTACCTCTTTTTTATTTTTTAAATTCTCAGGTGTACCTCATGCCTCTTATGTGCCAGTCACACCTCATACACCTTGTTTCTCAGTCACGAATCATGCTTATTACTTCTCAATCACACCTCATGCCTCTCCTTTCCCAGCTGCACCTCATGCCTGGCCTTTCTAAGCTGCACCTCATGCCTGGCCTTTTTCAGCTGCACCTCATGCCTGGCCTTTCTTACCTACACCTCATGCCTGGCCTTTCCCAGTCATACTTCATATCTGTCATATCTCGGTCATACCTCATACCCGTCTTTTCTTAGTCATACCTCATTCATGCCATTTCTCAGTGATACCTCACGCTTCTCATTTCCCAGTCACACGTCATGCCTGTCAGTTCACCGCCATACCTGTGTGAGTTTACAGAGCAGCATAGCGCCGATACTGCCCGCTGCCACGGCAACGCCCATCACCAACCAGTTCCTGGAATCCAGCCATTCCATGTTCCAACTCTTCACAACGGCTGAAAAACAACAACAATAATAAAAAATAACAATAATAGTAAATAACAAGTAAATAAATAACAAAATTAAACAAATAAGTAAATAAAATGTGTAAATGATGAAAATAAATAGAAAATGTTTGGAAAAATTCTTCATTAAAAAACGTAATACCTGAATTCACTTTTTCACATTTAGTTTTGTGTTTCCTGTTCATGATTATAAAGTAGTTATTCTTATAATATGCATAGTTATTTTTATGATTATTGCAAATATGTTATTTTATTATTAAATTCATTTTAATATTTAATTTTTTTTGTTAATATCTTAAATAATCTGTAAAACTGTCTTTCTGCAATCAGAAAATGCATTGTAAATTATGGTTAGAAATGAGATTACTAGCACCTATGATTATTTTACATTTTTAGAATAAGGATAAAGCCAAAGGCTAGGTCACACTGGGGATGCCACTTGTGTAGGACAAGTCGCGGGTGTCATCGCAGGCAGTCGTAGTAAAAGTCGTACGACTGGTCGTGGACAGTCGCACTATCCAAATAGGTCTTCGAACGTGTAAGAACAACGACGGTCGCACGATCTTTGGTTTTAGGGACATTCTCCAGTCGTACGACTAGTGCGCGACCTCTCGTGTAACCTTTTGGCCAATCGTGCGATCAGTCGTGTAGATGCGCGACTCGTTCCACGCTCAGTCGTATGACCTTATGAGCAGCCGCGCGATCAGTCGTGTAGATGCGCGACTCGTGCCACGTTCAGTCGTATGAATTATGAGCAGCCGCGCGATCAGTCGTGTAGATGCGCGACTCGTGCCACGTTCAGTCGTATGACCTTATGAGCAGCCCCGCGATCAGTCGTGTAGATGCGCGACTCGTGCCACGTTCAGTCGTATGACCTTATGAGCAGCCGCGCGATCAGTCGTGTAGATGCGCGACTCGTGCCACGCTCAGTCGTATGACCTTATGAGCAGCCGCGCGATCAGTCGTGTAGATGCGCGACTCGTGCCACGTTCAGCCGTATGACCTTATGAGCAGCCGCGCGATCAGTCGTGTAGATGCGCGACTCGTGCCACGTTCAGTCGTATGACCTTATGAGCAGCCGCGCGATCAGTCGTGTAGATGCGCGACTCGTGCCACGCTCAGTCGTATGACCTTATGAGCAGCCGCGCGATCAGTCGTTGCCGACCACGAGTGGTTTTTGCTACTGACCATACGATCAGTTCTGGCTGGTCTTGTGATTACACACCCATATGTAATTGAACGAGATCGCACGACTAGTGGCGCAACGGGTTATACGCTTATCGTACGACTCTTTGCAACCAGTAGCAGAGCAGTGGTGTGGGTGTGACTGCAGAGGCAATCGTACGAAGCTTGTCGCAGCCTGAGTACAAATAGTGCGGTCGCCAGCTCTAGTGTGACCATAGCTTAGGTTCACTGTATTGCCATTGAATGGTAAGTAAATGCAAGGTTTTGATGCAAATGGAGCGCTTTTGATACCCTCTTCCCCCTACACCCCGATTTCCCTGCTCGGCATTCAAGGATGATACCAGCTGCTACAAAATTATCCGAGTCACATGATTCTGATCACGATTTATAACCAGAGCCGTCTTTATTTGGAGATTGTACCGCATATATATATATCCCTTCCTCCCTCCCTCCCCCCCCCTCTCTCTCTCTCTCTCTCTCTCTCTCTCTCTCTCTCGCTCCCTCTCTCTCTCGCTCCCTCTCTCTAGCCCCCTCTCTCCCTCCTTCCCTCCCTCCCTTTCTCTCTCTCCCTTCCTCTCTCTCCCCCTCTCTGCCTCTCCAGCGGCTTTAAGCTAAAGTACCTCGCTTTTCGCTTGTGTTATTCGCAACATTTGAGGTCAATCTCATAAGAAAGAATGTCACTTTTAATGTTACAATATAAGAACATAACCGGAAGTACTTCTTTACTAAACGCCGGATGCCATCTGCCAACAGACACTTCGTGAAATCATGCACGCAGCTCACACAAGAAACATTTGTGAAATTCTGTACTTACATGAAATATACAGGAAATATCAAATCGTACTGTACTGCGCAAGTATATGCCTCTCAGCCACTACAGTATTCTTGAATCAGTAAAGTACTGGACCGGTCTATGTATACCAATAAGTTGTCTGTTTATGTACAAGTTACTTTTCATTTGATCATGGACGGGTTTTGCACAAGCAAAGCGGTGAGGTTGAGGGGGAGAGGGTGGTGCGTGGAGGGGGGGAGGGAGCCTGGAATGAGTTATTTTGCGCAAAATGCCGGGTTTTACGCAGATGAAAGCATGTGTCAGCGTCCTGGGGGACGGGGGGGGGGGCGGAGGGGGGGTACTTTGCTAAGTGAACGGAGATCGAACAGCTAAGCAATTTTCTATTGAAAATAACAGCAAATTTACATCTGCCCAATTAAATATTTTGCTCGTCCAAATGGAGTTACATTTAAAGAAAATCTGTATCAAAATATCTTGAGATAACTGGGGATGGGGGGTTAAAACAGCAGTGTTAGTACTTATAAGTATTCCACCGTTGTTTTCCCCCGGAGTATTCCAGCGATGCCCCCCCCCCCCAAAGTATTGAAAAGATGCCCCCCCCGGGAGTATTCCACCTATGCTCTCTCTCCCTCCTCCATCCCGGAGCAAAAGTCCAACAATCCCCCCCGGAGTATTCCAGCGATGCCACAGTCCCGGAATATTCCAGCAATGCCCCCGCCCCGGAGTATTCCAGCAATGCCCCCGCCCCGGAGTATTCCAGCGATGCCCCCGCCCCGGAATATTCCAGCGATGCCCCCGCCCCGGAGTATTCCAGCGATGCCCCCGCTCGGAGTATTCCAGCGATGCCCCCCCCGCCCCGGAGTATTCCAGCGATGCCCCCGCCCCGGAGTATTCCAGCGATGCCCCCGCCCCGTAGTATTCCAGCAATGCCCCCGCCCCGGAGTATTCCAGCGATGCCCCCGCCCCGGAGTATTCCAGCGATGCCCCCGCCCCGGAGTATTCCAGCGATGCCCCCCCCCGCCCCGTAGTATTCCAGCGATGCCCCCGCCCCGGAGTATTCCAGCAATGCCCCCGCCCGGAGTATTCCAGCGATGCCCCCCCCCCGCCCCGTAGTATTCCAGCAATGCCCCCGCCCGGAGTATTCCAGCAATGCCCCCGCCCCGGAGTATTCCAGCGATGCCCCCGCCCCGGAGTATTCCAGCAATGCCCCCGCCCCGGAGTATTCCAGCGATGCCCCCGCCCCGGAGTATTCCAGCGATGCCCCCCCCCCGCCTCGGAGTATTCCAGCAATGCCCCCGCCCCGGAGTATTCCAGCAATGCCCCCGCCCCGGAGTATTCCAGCGATGCCCCCGCCCGGAGTATTCCAGCAATGCCCCCGCCCCGGAGTATTCCAGCAATGCCCCCGCCCGGAGTATTCCAGCAATGCCCCCGCCCGGAGTATTCCAGCGATGCCCCCCCCCCCGCCCCGTAGTATTCCAGCAATGCCTCCCCCCCCGGAGTATTCCAGCGATGCCCCCGCCCCGGAGTATTCCAGCAATGCCCCCGCCCCGGAGTATTCCAGCGATGCCCCCGCCCCGGAGTATTCCAGCGATGCCCCCCCCCCCGGAATATTCCAGCGATGCCCCCGCCCCGGAGTATTCCAGCGATGCCCCCGCACCGGAGTAGTCCAGCGATGCCCCCGCCCCGGAGTATTCCAGCAATGCCCCCGCCCCGGAGTATTCTAGCGATGCCCCCCCCCCCGGAGTATTCCAGCGATGCCCCCGCCCCGGAGTATTCCAGCAACGCCCCCGCCCCGGACTATTCCAGCAATGCCCCCGCCCCGGAGTATTCCAGCGATGCCCCCGCCCCGGAGTATTCCAGCAATGCCCCCGCCCCGGAGTATTCCAGCGATGCCCCCCCCCCCGCCTCGGAGTATTCCAGCGATGCCCCCGGAGTATATCAGCGATGCTGCCCCGGGGAATATATCAGCAATGCCCCCCCCGGAGTATCGAAGCGATGCCCCCGCCCAGGAGTATTCCAGCGATGCCCCCCCCCCCCCGCCTCGGAGTATTCTAGCGATGCCGCCCCCCCCCCCCGCCGGAAGTGTCCTAACGACGTCCCCGTGCTTTCTCCACTGTTGTCGAGTGATATACAGCACTTATCGATTCCTCCGCATACTCCGTTCGCAGCACTTTTTTTCACAGACACATCGAGTCCTTTTTTCTTCTTATCGCGTAATGAACTTCGCATGTAAAACAAGGTTATTCAGATAAACACAGATAATGTACAGATAACATCCCCTCATAGGAATCGCTGGGCAGGTACGGTCTCCAGTAACGGTTACGGAGGGAGGAGGGGGTGAGGGGGGGGGCTAATAATGTCCAACATTACCACAAATTTGAAAACATTTATATTTACTTTGAAACTAAAGCGGCAGAATACATACTACACAAAACCGTTTCTACTTTTGCCCGTGTTTAACGGGCCGCTTTTTGCCCGATTCTGTGTGCGAGGCATGTTTACGTTTGTATGGTCTGTGTTACAGGCGTGCTCGCATCTATACGGACATCTTTGCTTTGTAAAAAGCAGACGCCAAAACCCATCAAGTTCTAAACTTGGTGAAAACGAAACCTCTTAGAGCTCCACCTTCTTTGTGTCGACCATTAGTCGTCCGTGGGGTCTTAAAGGGAAATGCGGGTTTCTCTGCGCCATCTAGCGACCGAAATGCGCATAACATTGAACATGGCCTTAGTTTCAATCCATGTTACACAGTGTAAATAACTACGAAATCCATCTATTTCGAAAAATTCTTTTTAAGACAAATAGGGTCGTGTCCAGAAATGGTCTGTGTTGATATTTTGTTGTTAAAAGGGCCTGTGTTGATATCTTGCCCATAAAAATCATAGTACACTGTTTTCACCATTTAACCATTGAGTCAATGGGATTTCGTCGAAAAGATGATATAATTCTCTTATTGATACGGTGACATATGTTTTTTATTTGCTTAAAACATTTCGTATGGCGTGTTCTTCAAACAGGTAAAAAATGAGACAATTGTCAATTGTGATTATGTGTGAATTTCGCATTTTGATTGAAATTTATCGGTTTTCCCAATGGTTTCTATAGTAAAAGTACGAGACCAGTAGTGTGAAAAGGGGGGTTCCAGCGCACTTTATGACGTCATACTGTCTGGACCGGAAGTGACGTCATAGGCGTAACCAAGGCGTAACCATGGTGATAATGACGTCATCAGTCACGTGACCAATGAAAAGCCAATGAGATCAATGAAGACAATGAAGCCCCGCCCACTTTCTGTCTATCATACTGTCTGGACCGGAAGTGTTGTCTGGACCGGAAGTGACGTCATACTGTCTGGACCGGAAGTGTTGTCTGGACCGGAAGTGACGTCATAGGCGTTGTCATGGTAACGAATTGAAACTTTGTAAACAAAAGTGAACTTTGTAAACAAACTGTGTAAACAAACTTTATAAACAAAATTTGTAAATAAACTTTATAAACAAAATTTGTAAACAAACTTTGTAAACAAACTTTGTAAACAACATTTGTAAACAAAATTTGTAAACAAACTTTGGTTATTTACATAATTGAAACTCATTGAAACTTTGTAGACAAACTTTGTAAACAAACTTTGTAAGCAAACTTTGTAAACACAATTTGTAAACAAACTTTGTAAACAAAATTTGTAAACAAACTTTGTAAACAAAATTTGTAAACAAACTTTGGTTATTTGCATAATTGAAACTTTGTAAACAAACTTTGTAAACAAACTTTGTAAACACAATTTGTTAACAAACTTTGTAAACAAACTTTGTAAACAAACTTAGTAAACAAACTTTGGTTATTTGCATAATTGAAACTCATTGAAACTTTGTAAACAAACTTTGTAAACACAATTTGTAAACAAACTTTGTAAACAAACTTTGTAAACAAACTTTGTAAACAAACTTTGGTTATTTGCATAATTGAAACTCATTGAAACTTAGTAAACAAACTTTTTTTTTTTTTCATTTCCCACACTCACTCTCTCCACACACACACACACACACACACCACGACTGAGCGTTTCATTTCATAAGCCGCATAGGTATTTCAACCTTCTGATGGCAACTTTTTCCCCCACACTCTCTCTCTCCACACACACACACACACACACCACGACTGAGCGTTTCATTTTATAAGCCACATAGGTATTTGAACCTTCTAATGGTAACTTTTTCCCCCCACACTCTCATGCATACATACCAACACCATGATAAAATGTTTTGCTTATGTTGCTCTTTATACTCCATTATTTGTTTGTTTGTTTTTTTTTTGTTTTTTTTGTTTGAAATGCAGTGTTTACTTAGAGAAAAAATGGCGTCCTACAATCTGCAATCATCAGCAGCAGCATTTCGTCATCAGTGTAATCAGACTGCGTCATCTATAGCCAGCGTAATCAGACTGCGTAATCAGACTTCGTCATAAACAACGTAGACAGCGGTGTCTGGCTTTATTGTTTTTTTCCGAGGCAGCAGTCTCTAGCTGCTTGGAGTTGCAGTGTGACCCTAAGTGTTATACTTAACCGATTTGTCTGAAAATTTCACTGTTTGATTCAGTTTTATATCTAGTTTTCACATAGTCATGGACTGGTTGTGTAGCTAGCTGTATGCATCATGAATTCACCTTAAAAATGATAAGTTAAAAGTAGAATAACTTTTGTTATGATTGACCGATTTACATGAAACTTTCACTGTTTAATTCAGTTTTATATCTAGTTTTAACATTAAGTGGTTATAGGCTATTTGCGCAG
This sequence comes from Protula sp. h YS-2021, assembly GCA_949752745.1. Classification (NCBI taxonomy): domain Eukaryota; kingdom Metazoa; phylum Annelida; class Polychaeta; order Sabellida; family Serpulidae; genus Protula; species Protula sp. h YS-2021. Next base: position 9,370 of record CATKHT010000004.1, on the reverse strand, counting down.
CTGGCTGTGTGCATATTTACCACCATTTTAATTTTGTAAAAAGTGAAAAATTGTGATAACTTTCGCTATAGTTGACGGATTTGCATGAAAATTTCACCGTTGGATTCAGTTTACAGTAGTTTGCATAGGTGGGTTGTTGGAATGGCGCGCGCCCACCATTCAAACATGTGTTTGAATTATTTTTACGTCAAACTATTGTTCAACAAGTTGTTTAGCAATTGTACAACAATTGTTCAACAAGCTGTTGTTTAACATGTTGTTGAACATGTTGTTGAACATGTTCAACATTTTCAACATGTTCAACAAGTTGAACATGTTCAACATGTTCAACATGTTCAACAACATGTTCAACAAGTTGAACATGTTCAACATGTTCAACATGTTGTTGAACATGTTCAACATGTTGTTGAACATGTTCAACATGTTGAACATGTTCAACTTGTTAAACATGTTGTTGAACATGTTGAACATGTTTAACAAGTTGTTCAACAAGTTGTAGTTCAAGCAAAGAAAAACAAGACATATGTTGAATAGGTTTATTAATACATTTAAATACACTTAAATACACTTAAATACATACAGCTTAAATCTATAACAATATTATAGCATTTATTGATTTACAAAGTCTTTATTATAATGTTTAGTCAAATAAGTCTATTTTTCTTCATCTGCTTCACTCTGTTCACTGGCATCCATATCACTTTCTTCGTCGCTGCTTTCATCTTCCTCCTCCTCATCTAGAAGCTCTTCAAAGAATGCATCGTTTCTTCTTATAGCCGCCTTTAGTGCCTTTGAATACTCGTAATGTTTTTCATCAACAAAGTAATTAAAGTCTTCTAAAATGGTTTCATAATGTTCGTTTTGTTGTAGACGTTGGGTATATTTGAATAGTCTCATAAACAGTTGTTTAAGTCGACGCTTATAAATGGGTCGAAAGTCATCACTTGCTATTTCACGCGCATCTTCAAGCCCTTGTTCTTCATATTCTGAAACCTTTTCTTGAAATTCGGTATCATATTCATCGTAGACTTCTTGAACCATATCATACCAAACAGAGTCTGTTTCTGAGTCACTTTCAGAGTCTGTTTCTGACTCACTTTCAGAGCTGCTGTCATCATTACCCTCAACACAATGTTCCATATGTTTGAACAAAGCTTCTTGACTGTTGTATAACGCACCACATTCTGTACAAGCATGTGCATTCTTTTCAGTCATGTTGACGCTTTGACTTTCCATAGAAGACTCATCTAACGTTTCAGCGATAGGTGGTTTTACAGGGTTTTCCATATCTATCTCCAATTCTTCTTCTGAAGTGTGAGCATCCCTTAAGTGCCTTTTCAGACTTTGTGGCCACTTGTAAGATTTCAAACAAATGTTGCATTTATACATCCTTTCGGTTCAACATACACTTTTCAAATGATGAAAAAGCCTTTAAACATAGCCTTATATACAACTTGTTGAACAACATGTTGAACATGTTCAACATGTTGTTGAACATGTTGTTGAACATGTTGTTGAACATGTTGTTGAACATGTTGTCTACGCCTAGGGGAGTTTAACGTCATAACGTCATTATGACGTCATCATTATGACGTCATCATTATGACGTCATTATTACGTCATAATGACGTCATTGGAACAGGCGCGTGCTTAATCAAAAACTGTTTCAGCAGAATTTATTGTTGTTTGATATGAATGAAATGCATGTCTCACTCTTCCTTTTATGCTACTTAGATGTAATCAAAATATGGTGTGTACCTCGTCAAAAATGTCAAACTTGTTAAAATTGCTAAAATTGCTGAGTCAGCAATTTTAACAAGTTTGACATTTTTGACGAGTTACACACCATATTTTGATTACATCTAAGTAGCATAAAAGGAAGAGTGAGACATGCATTTCATTCATATCAAACAACAATAAATTCTGCTGAAACAGTTTTTGATTAAGCACGCGCCTGTTCCAATGACGTCATTATGACGTCATAATGACGTCATAATGATGACGTCATAATGATGACGTCATAATGACGTTATGACGTTAAACTCCCCTAGGCGTAGACAACATGTTCAACAACATGTTCAACAACATGTTCAACAACATGTTGAACATGTTCAACATGTTGTTCAACAAGTTGTATATAAGGCTATGTTTAAAGGCTTTTTCATCATTTGAAAAGTGTATGTTGAACCGAAAGGATGTATAAATGCAACATTTGTTTGAAATCTTACAAGTGGCCACAAAGTCTGAAAAGGCACTTAAGGGATGCTCACACTTCAGAAGAAGAATTGGAGATAGATATGGAAAACCCTGTAAAACCACCTATCGCTGAAACGTTAGATGAGTCTTCTATGGAAAGTCAAAGCGTCAACATGACTGAAAAGAATGCACATGCTTGTACAGAATGTGGTGCGTTATACAACAGTCAAGAAGCTTTGTTCAAACATATGGAACATTGTGTTGAGGGTAATGATGACAGCAGCTCTGAAAGTGAGTCAGAAACAGACTCTGAAAGTGACTCAGAAACAGACTCTGTTTGGTATGATATGGTTCAAGAAGTCTACGATGAATATGATACCGAATTTCAAGAAAAGGTTTCAGAATATGAAGAACAAGGGCTTGAAGATGCGCGTGAAATAGCAAGTGATGACTTTCGACCCATTTATAAGCGTCGACTTAAACAACTGTTTATGAGACTATTCAAATATACCCAACGTCTACAACAAAACGAACATTATGAAACCATTTTAGAAGACTTTAATTACTTTGTTGATGAAAAACATTACGAGTATTCAAAGGCACTAAAGGCGGCTATAAGAAGAAACGATGCATTCTTTGAAGAGCTTCTAGATGAGGAGGAGGAAGATGAAAGCAGCGACGAAGAAAGTGATATGGATGCCAGTGAACAGAGTGAAGCAGATGAAGAAAAATAGACTTATTTGACTAAACATTATAATAAAGACTTTGTAAATCAATGAATGTTATAATATTGTTATAGATTTAAGCTGTATGTATTTAAGTGTATTTAAGTGTATTTAAATGTATTAATAAACCTATTCAACATATGTCTTGTTTTTTCTTTGCTTGAACTACAACTTGTTGAACAACTTGTTAAACATGTTCAACATGTTCAACAACATGTTTAACAAGTTGAACATGTTCAACATGTTGAACATGTTCAACATGTTCAACAACATGTTGAACATGTTCAACAACATGTTGAACATGTTGAACATGTTCAACTTGTTGAACATGTTGTTGAACATGTTAAACATGTTGAACATGTTCAACTTGTTGAACATGTTGTTGAACATGTTGAACATGTTCAACAACATGTTCAACAACATGTTAAACAACAGCTTGTTGAACAATTGTTGTACAATTGCTAAACAACTTGTTGAACAATAGTTTGACGTAAAAATAATTCAAACACATGTTTGAATGGTGGGCGCGCGCCATTCCAACAACCCACCTATGCAAACTACTGTAAACTGAATCCAACGGTGAAATTTTCATGCAAATCCGTCAACTATAGCGAAAGTTATCACAATTTTTCACTTTTTACAAAATTAAAATGGTGGTAAATATGCACACAGCCAGCTGCGCAAATAGCCTATAACCACTTAATGTTAAAACTAGATATAAAACTGAATTAAACAGTGAAAGTTTCATGTAAATCGGTCATTCATAACAAAAGTTATTCTACTTTTAACTTATCATTTTTAAGGTGAATTCATGATGCATACAGCTAGCTACACAACCAGTCCATGACTATGTGAAAACTAGATATAAAACTGAATCAAACAGTGAAATTTTCAGACAAATCGGTTAAGTATAACACTTAGGGTCACACTGCAACTCCAAGCAGCTAGAGACTGCTGCCTCGGAAAAAACAATAAAGCCAGACACCGCTGTCTACGTTGTTTATGACGAAGTCTGATTACGCAGTCTGATTACGCTGGCTATAGATGACGCAGTCTGATTACACTGATGACGAAATGCTGCTGCTGATGATTGCAGATTGTAGGACGCCATTTTTCTCTAAGTAAACACTGCATTTCAAACAAAAAAAAACAAAAAAACAAACAAACAAATAATGGAGTATAAAGAGCAACATAAGCAAAACATTTTATCATGGTGTTGGTATGTATGCATGAGAGTGTGGGGGGAAAAAGTTACCATTAGAAGGTTCAAATACCTATGTGGCTTATAAAATGAAACGCTCAGTCGTGGTGTGTGTGTGTGTGTGTGTGTGTGTGTGTGTGTGTGTGGAGAGAGAGTGTGGGGGAAAAAGTTGCCATCAGAAGGTTGAAATACCTATGCGGCTTATGAAATGAAACGCTCAGTCGTGGTGTGTGTGTGTGTGTGTGTGTGTGTGGAGAGAGTGAGTGTGGGAAATGAAAAAAAAAAAAAGTTTGTTTACTAAGTTTCAATGAGTTTCAATTATGCAAATAACCAAAGTTTGTTTACAAAGTTTGTTTACAAAGTTTGTTTACAAAGTTTGTTTACAAATTGTGTTTACAAAGTTTGTTTACAAAGTTTCAATGAGTTTCAATTATGCAAATAACCAAAGTTTGTTTACAAAGTTTGTTTACAAAGTTTGTTAACAAATTGTGTTTACAAAGTTTGTTTACAAAGTTTGTTTACAAAGTTTCAATTATGCAAATAACCAAAGTTTGTTTACAAATTTTGTTTACAAAGTTTGTTTACAAATTTTGTTTACAAAGTTTGTTTACAAATTGTGTTTACAAAGTTTGCTTACAAAGTTTGTTTACAAAGTTTGTCTACAAAGTTTCAATGAGTTTCAATTATGTAAATAACCAAAGTTTGTTTACAAATTTTGTTTACAAATGTTGTTTACAAAGTTTGTTTACAAATTTTGTTTATAAAGTTTATTTACAAATTTTGTTTATAAAGTTTGTTTACACAGTTTGTTTACAAAGTTCACTTTTGTTTACAAAGTTTCAATTCGTTACCATGACAACGCCTATGACGTCACTTCCGGTCCAGACAACACTTCCGGTCCAGACAGTATGACGTCACTTCCGGTCCAGACAACACTTCCGGTCCAGACAGTATGATAGACAGAAAGTGGGCGGGGCTTCATTGTCTTCATTGATCTCATTGGCTTTTCATTGGTCACGTGACTGATGACGTCATTACCACCATGGTTACGCCTTGGTTACGTCTATGACGTCACTTCCGGTCCAGACAGTATGACGTCATAAAGTGCGCTGGAACCCCCCTTTTCACACTACTGAGACCTTTCAGTGTCTTCATTTCTCCTATAACATCGGTGACCCCCCCTTTTTCTTTTCAATTTTTGAATGTATACCCTCAAAGCATTGAACTGTGAAAGTATGAAGGAAATGTCAATTGTGGGTGAGTTTCCCGCATTTCCCTTTAAAACCGGCCAAAAACACTTAGAATATCTTCACTTGAAATGTCAGTACCCAACAGAAGCATCGAAGTATAAACCCTAGAGACCCCACGACTATTTCGACCGGTTGTTCATTCGCTGAAAAACGGCTTGATTTTGTCCTCAAGTTCTGTAGAATAATTCACAGCATTGCAGTAGCACTTCTATTGAAAACAAGTTAATATTGAAACTGATGAATGTTCCCCGCCACGAAAAACAATGCGACGTCGCACAACTTCAATATATATATTTTCACTGTAGCAACAATCAAAAGCCAGGGTTGAATAGCGGCTGAGATATCGCGTGCACAAACTTGTGCTTCCAAGTGTCGCCAGACGGACAGACAGACTGCGTAGCGCGGAGCGGGGGGGGGGGGGGGGACTAACAAAACGAGTTGGGACCTGGGCATGTCTGTCTGTTTGTGCTGTTTACCGGAGACTTCTCGGTGGCAATATCGCTAAAAAATTTGGATATAACCAAGTCCCTTAAGTCCACTGTCCACTAATTCCGCCATCTCTGAAGCCGTCTAATTCCGTACAGTCGCCTAATTCCCGAAGGGGATTCTGGGAAGGTATCACTGTATCTCGACAATTACCGGGTGGAGAGGATTGGCGATAAGGACTATTTTTGACACACAAAAAGGATCTTTTGTTTATTCTGCTTTTATTTCAAGCATGAAATTGAACTTTCTTTGCTTAAAAGAAAATAACAAAGGTTACACGTGCACTGCGAATTCCACATCTTTTAATTAATTAAAAAGAAACATGCATAAAATATAAAATGTGTAAAATCACAATACCACAAACTTGAAACTTTATAAATAGACTGCAGAAACAGTTACCACAGCTAGATGTCAAAGAGCACTCACCCGGCTTCAGTTAATGCATGTGTTTCAATTGCGGTGGGGGCGGGGGGTTGGGTGCTTAAAAAATCGCACACCTATTACGCAATACCGCAAATGATCCCCAATGGAGTCGTGGACGGAGAATATATCACAGTACCATGGATTATATACAGTCCAACCTCTGTTAATGAAACCTTCTAATTAGTGAACAGCCTCTAATTGCCGAACACCATCTGTATCTGATTTACATCTTTCCATTTCAAATTCCCCTCTCGCTAGTGAACACCTCTTTTTGTATGAACCATTTCTTTCTAAAGTGTTAATTATAAAGAGAATGGACTGCATACTAAATCAACACAACCAAACAGAACACAGTAAAACACAGTACAACACAGCTCAACACAACACAGCAATTTGGATCGAAGTTTGCACATCGTTTTTCCTTTCCTATCGCATTTTGGCAAAGGTACTGTAAGGTACATGTGTACTTACACATGAGTAAAGTAAAGTACATATGCACCTACACACGAGTGCAGTAAAGTACATGTGTACTTACGCGCGGGTGGCGGACAGAACAAACAGATACTCACTCCTGTATTCACACCATGCCAGCAATGTTTATATTATTTTTTTTTTTTTAAAAAGCTAAAAAACTTTTGAGATCATTACTTTTGATAGTCTTTCATACATCTCACATAGATTCCACAAGAATTTACCTAACGCATTTTAGCAACATCGGAGTAAAAACTTTTAGTCTTTCGTTTCTTTCATTGTTTTGGCAATGTGTATATTCATTTGTACAAGAAATACTTCAAGAGAATACTGGCTTGTGGCTACGTCCTTGTAAAATACAATGCAGTATATATTACGTATTACAAGTATAGTATACATGTCATAAACACGAATACACAAGCACACTTAGCAACAGAGAATATATGCCGTACCCTGCAAATATATATATATATATATATATATATATATATATATATATGTATGTATGTATATATATAAACAAAATCCTCATTTCAATAAATACTGCTTCGCCCTCAAGCACGTTAACAGCGGAGAAATTACAATATCCAGCCCGGAATACACATTAGAAAATGTTTTTATAAAGTGCATGTACTTATAAAATATATTTTATAAAAATTTTTACAGCATTATATATATATATACATATATTTAAAGAACATCCTTTGAACCGAGAAGCAGGTTCCATACGCTAAGGCAATGCCTATAAGAACTTCCACGATTGAGAGAATTGCAGTGCTGTTGACAAAAACAAAAAACATGTTGTCCTTTGATAGATGTTTCTCTACAAAGCCACATTCAACCACGGCCTCTATTTTTCATTAAAAAAAATAAATAAATAAAAAAAATTGGCAGCATGGACATACCGTGCACCGTCTAGTCGAGAAGTCTGGATTAGTGATTGGCAAAATGCGAAGCACAGTTTCCAACTGTTGCAATTGTTTTGTTAGCACTATCTACTGTCTATCACCTAAACTGACTCACCCCCCTCCCCCTCCCTAATCCCATCCTCCAACGAACACTCGTTTCTGAATGGAATAATTTAATCACAGAGCTGAAAAGAGCAATGCTGGACCTGACACCCCTCGACGCCAAAGACTTAACACAGCACACGTTCTTGTAACAACATTGAACCTGACATCCCTCCACGCCAAAGACTTAACACAGTACACCGCTGTGCAACTATGGAATATACACAAATATAGCTTCCCCCTGCCACTCCCCACCCCCCCCCCCCCCTACCCTTTGATTTTAGAACATACAGCAGCAAGCCGTCATCTGAACTTCAGCTGTACGTTTTAGAGATTCAGCAGTGTCACGATGATCTCACTTTTTAAGCTTTTCAGTACGTTGCAAAATGGAGACCAAAACAAAAAAAAAAAAATCTTGTCTAAGCCACTGGTTTTTCAACGGATCGAAAAAATAATATTTGATGTTAATTCTGTTCTGAATTACACTGGATGCTCAGTCATTCGTTCACATATAATTCGGTTTACACTTTATTCGTTCCTAGTACAGTATGGCATCTAAATTCGAAATTTATTTCGATTACTCCACGCATTCTGGCCCAGTTAGTATAAGTTAACGAGCATCTTCCCTTTTGCACACACACACATATATATCAGAAACTTTTCAGATAAGATAACCAATAACTTAATTAATCAAATGATAAAATCGCTAACTATTGTTTTTTATCATAAGCACTGAGTTGAGATTTAAGAAATCCCATGTTGGCTTTGGATGCTGACGTCACATTGGACAGAGCGTCTGTATTGTCCGCCTGTGTGCTGGCTCGTGATTGGTTCTGGCGGCTGCTTAACCTTGACCCGCCTTTGGGAGTGGGCGGAGTCACAGAGTCGATGCGATTAGGAGGCGTCGTGTGAGTGGTTGGCGGCGACTTGCTCGATTTTGTTACGTCACTGATCCGCACAGCTTAAAGGGAAGGGTTGGAAGGGTATCAAACAACTTACTTAAAATATCTAGCAATAGCTTTGAATTAAATATAATATATATATATATATATATATATATATATATATATATATATATATATATATGAAGGGTTTCTTTCACAAACCAAACTTTAGCTTTCACTAAACTTAGTTTCAAGGTGTAAACTACATTTGAAAACGAAAATATAGAATTCAGGGTGAACAGATGGAGGATTATTTTTCTTGTCTGGATAGCCGACTGATAGTGCACGGAGGTTTAGCGGAGGTGGCTGGCTAATTCGAGGCGGTGGGCTGGGGATGGTTGGATGGTGGAGCATAGACCTAGCTTGCGGGGTGACAAAAGTGGTAATGGTTGGGTTTGGGAATGGGCCTGCGGTGCCCGGGGGGGTGGGAGGGGGGAGGGCTGGGGGGGGGGGTTGGTCTACTTACTGGCAGATTTGGTGCGCTTTTTGGAGGCGGGCGCCGTCCGCGGAGCTACGTCAGTGCAACCGTCGTCTTGCTTCGACGCAGCTCGAAACCCGTCGACGTGAATGGGCGCTTTGTGTCTGGAAATCACAATACAGGGACATGCAGGGTAGGGATTCGAACACGGTACCTACACCACCACAAGCGTGGGTTAAAAGCCCC
>CATKHT010000003.1:0-23748 GCA_949752745.1 Protula sp. h YS-2021 | reverse complement strand
CCTCAACATTTCCCCGAGTCCTCAGCATTTCCCCCGAGTCCTCAACATTCCCCCGAGTCCTCAACATTTCCCCGAGTCCTCAGCATTTCCCCCGAGTCCTCAACATTTCCTCGAGTCCTCAACATTTCCTACAGCCCTCAACAATTCCTCGGGTCCTCAACATTTCCTCGGGTCCTCGTACTTCTTGTGTACCTGAAAACGGCCAACGAACAGCTCTGGTGGAAGTATCGTTGCTATTTTTTTTCCGTTGTCAGTCACTAACAAATTAACCCCAATTACTTCTTGATTACTTATTACAATAAGTTAGTGAAAGGTTAACCTTAAATAAAAAAACAATTACTTTTAAATGCATTTCTTTATTTATTTAGCAATTTTATAAATACTACAACTCGTATTTTCTTGTACCATAAAGTATACGTCATGAGGCGCAATAAACGAGAACATCGTGGTAAACAGATACTCCAAACAGCCGCCCCCACCAACACACACGCGCGCACACACACACACATGCGCGTGCACACACACACACACACATGCGCGTGCATACGCACACACACGCACGCGCCCGCACACACACACACACACACATGCGCGTAAACACACACACACGCACGCGCACACACACACACACACACATATGCGCGCACACACACACACACACGCGTGCCCGCACACACACATGCGCGTGCACACACACACACACACGCACGCGCCCGCACACACACACACACAATTTTTTCAGGCTGCACCCAATTCACAATGCACATGAAATACGTCGTGTCATTCAAATAAAGACCGTTTTATTCTGGTCGCCTACTTTTTAGTCGTACCACCCAACCCTCCCCTCCCCCCTCCCCCCCCCCCCCCCCAACCAGACCTGCTTCCATGATGCGTTGATTTCTTCTATTTCACTCTTATTTCACTCATATTTCACTTATATTTCACGGTATATGCCATGCCATTTTGAAAAAAAAAAAGCGAGAGTGTCGAGAATGACAACCTACAAAATGAGCGGGCTCAAAACAGCCCAAGAGGCTCAAACAATACCACATGAAAAGACACGGGCGATCATTGATGTACTAAAACTGGCACTAATACCCCGCATAAACATCCCGCATAAACATAACGTATAAACACCCCGCATAAACGTATAAACACACAATCTCTTACAATCAGAAAGCGCCTGAAAAAAAAAAAAAAAAAAAAAAACAAGCCTGGTATAACAGTGCAGCTTCACTTTCATTTTCAATATCACAGTAAATATCACCAAAAAAAAATCAATGCAACTGATTTTTCTACACTCCTATTTCATTGAGAACATGTTACCTTCCTCCCAAAGCACATTTCACCTCCCTCCCTATATTATATGCACATATTGGCACAACTTCACACGACATGAAATCGCTCATTTTATGCAACAGTTTTTATAATAATAATAATAATAATAATAATAATAATAATAATAATAATAATAATAACAATAATAATAATAATAATATAGGCTATATATATATATATATATATATATATATATATATATATATATATATATATATATATATATATATATATATATAAAAGAACAACCCTATTTTTTCTAGCTAATGTATGCACTCGCTCTCGGATTGACCCGATTATGCGCCGGTGCCGGCACGGGGCGTGGCCAGCTCCTCCATATTAGCACTCGCTCTCGGATTGGCCCGATTATGCGCCGGTGCCGGCACGGGGCGTGGCCAGCTCCTCGAATGACAGCTCCTGCGTCCACTCATAGAGCTTCTCCGCCTCCTCCTCCCACATGTCGTCCGGCTCGTCGCCGTAGATGACGTCAGGCTGCTCCGTGATCCGCACCTGTGTGCCCAGTGACTCAAAAGTCGACTCCTTCACCAAGCCCGGATCCTCTCTGGATACGCCCTGTAGATAACAACATGACACGGCTCAGTCAGCGAAACACATTAAAATGTAAGAGCAAAGTTTGTGTGATTCATTTTCATGCCTTTTGCGTGTCTGAAACCAAAACAAAATACAGTTTCAGGTTTAAAATAAACCGGAAAATCGCATAAACCGAAAAAAACGAACCAGTTCCGACTGCACCAATAACTTAAAAAAAAAGTTGGGAGAATTGATCAATTGTCGTACTCTGCCCATGTAGATCAATTTTCGATAGATCAATTATTGTCGTTAGATCAACTGTCGCAAGACCAATTGCTTCTAGGTCAACCGTCGCCAGGCCAACTGTCGCCATGTCAATTGTCACTAGTCGAGACACTACTTGCTGAGATACCGTACCGAGCCCCACGGTGAGTAGCGTTACCTCTTTCTGAGCGTCGTACAGGTTCGTCATTTTCATGGCTCGCTGCCTGGCCTGCCGGGATACCGGACCAAGCCCCACCATGCCGGGACACCGGACCAAGCCCCATCACTCCGGGATACCCAGCCCCACCATGCCGGGATACCAAGCCCCATGATGAGCAGCGTTACCTCTTTCTGAGCGTCATACAGGCGCTTCATTTTCATGGCTCGCTGCCTGGCCTGCCGAGATACCGGACCAAGCCCCACCATACCGGGATACCCACCCCCACCATGCCGGGATACCAAGCCCCATGATGAGCAGCGTTACCTCTTTCTGAGCGTCGTACAGGCGCTTCATTTTCATGGCTCGTTGCCTGGCCTGCCGAGACCGCCGACTTGACACCTGACTCTCGGTTTTTAAACTTTTCGGCGTGTTCACTATTACATCCGGGTCCCTGCGCAAAAAAAAAATAAATACACTACTTGTTTTTTTTATTCCTGCCAACTTCTTCAAATAATTAAATTGCAATTAGCACAAATAAAGAACTGCAAGTATAATACATAACTAAAAACGGTTTCACTCAATTAACTTTATTATTTGCAATAAGCATAGAAAAGAACCAAGTTCACTAAAATAACTTTATTTTTATGGTGACAAAAGTAACTGAAAAAGACCTGGTTTGTGAGATGATTTTCATGTGCTGTAGCTGGATGTCCTGAGTGATGGGCCGCGATAGCAGTGTGGGTAATTGTTGCTGCAGCATGGGCGACATCTTCTGGCCGTACAGGAAGTCAACGATATCGTAGAAGACCGTCTGGCGCGGAAGCACTGCAAAAAAAAAAAATGCAGCCAGGCGAAATAGAAAATACTGTGCAGTTATAACGGGTCGGGACTAAATATAACTCGTGCCGCATTTGGGTCGGGACAAAATTCTACTCGTGTCGCATTTAGATCGGGACATAATCCTACTCGTGTCGCATTTAGATCAGGACAAAATCCTACTAGTCCCGCATTTGGGTGGGGAAAAAATCCTACTAGTATCGCATTTCATTTAGAAATCCTCGAAAGCATTTTTTTTAAATTAACAGTTCAATTAATAAAACAACTAATAAACAGACTACAAGTAACATAATAAATAAATTTACATGCATTCTTATATTTTCAATTAACAGTTTTACCAATTTCTTCACTCGTGATTACAGCAAATGGTTCAAACAATTCCATCAAGCATTGAACTCTACGACAGAATAAATACTCCTTATTTTATCTCGCTCGGTTGTTTATTCGTTAGAAGTATGCACGAGAAAATCTAGCAAGCGGACCTTCTAGTGTGAGTTTCCGCCAGCTGTTGTCTTTGCCGCCCAGGTACGCCGGCGTCTCGTCCAGCAAGCTCAGATACTGCAACCCAAAGTCACACCAACAGTTCAAAAACTTCCTACTATAGAAAGTCAAAACGCCCCCCAACAGGAAGATTATTCCACGTCCAGCAAGCTCAGATACTGCAACCCAAAGTCACACCAACACTTCAGAAACTTCGTACTATAGCAAGTCAAAACGCCCCCTACAGGAAGATTATTCTACGTCCAGTAAGCTCAGATACTGCAACCCAAAGTCACACCAACAGTTCAAAAACTTCCTACTATAGAAAGTCAAAACGCCCCCCAACAGGAAGATTATTCCACGTCCAGCAAGCTCAGATACTGCAACCCAAAGTCACACCAACACTTCAGAAACTTCGTACTATAGCAAGTCAAAACGCCCCCTACAGGAAGATTATTCTACGTCCAGTAAGCTCAGATACTGCAACCCAAAGTCACACCAACAGTTCAAAAACTTCCTACTATAGAAAGTCAAAACGCCCCCCAACAGGAAGATTATTCCACGTCCAGCAAGCTCAGATACTGCAACCCAAAGTCACACCAACACTTCAAACACTTCGTACTATAACAAGTCAAAACGCCCCCTACAGGAAGATTATTCTACGTCCAGTAAGCTCAGATACTGCAACCCAAAGTCACACGAACACTTCAGAAACTTCGTACTATAGCAAGTCAAAACGCCCCCTACAGGAAGATTGTTCCACGTCCAGCAAGCTCAGATACTGCAACCCAAAGTCACACCAACACTTCAAACACTTCATACTATTACAAGTCAAAACGCCCCCTACAGGAAGATTATTCCACGCCTAGCTCAAATGCATTTTACGTCCGTTCTGTGACAAGGTATGAGAGTATATCGGTAAAACTACAACCGCATCAAGCACATAAAAACTATATCGTGAAGCCGCTGAGGTGCCAATAAAACTCGCCGGCATTTCTGTGACGCCGGGCCTATGGAACCTTTTGCTTCTCCTTTTTCTAGTATTTTCCAAGAAAATTCATTAAGCTACAACGCCTTATTACTTGACTGTTTATGCTTTTGATGTAATAAGCAACTGATCAGAAAGTCAGAGTCGAAAATTGGGGAAGGGGGTGGGCGCGCGTAGAATGAGGACAAACCTGCATGTAGTCTTTGAGTGTGGTGACGTCGACTTCTGAAGTAATACCGTACCGCTCCTGCTGCATGACATCCTGGATCATCTGCTCGTAGAAGCGCTTGTTGCCCATCAGCTCGCACGCGTCCCTGGCCGCCTACACACACACAGAACGACAGCTCAGGACACCGAGCCCCCCCCCCCCACCCTTCCATCAGCTCGCACGCGTCCCTGGCCGCCTACAGACACAGAATGACAGCTCAGGACACCGAGCCCCCGCCCCCCGCCCCCGCCCTTCCTTCAGCTCGCACGCGTCCCTGGCCGCCTACACACACAGAACGACAGCTCAGGACACCGAGCCCCCGCCCCCACCCTTCCATCAGCTCGCACGCGTCCCTGGCCGCCTACAAACACACAGAACGACAGCTCAGGACACCGAGGCTCTCTCCCCTCCCCCCTCCCCACCCTTCCATCAGCTCGCACGCGTCCCTGGCCGCCTACACACACAGAACGACAGCTCAGGACACCGAGGCTCTCTCCCCTCCCCCCTCCCCACCCTTCCATCAGCTCGCACGCGTACCTGGCCGCCTACACACACAGAACGACAGCTCAGGACACCGAGCTCCCCCCCCAACCCTTCCATCAGCTCGCACGCGTCCCCGGCCGCCTACACACACAGAACGACAGCTCAGGACACCGAGCTCCCCCCTCTCCCCCACCCTTCCATAAGCTCGCACGCGTCCCTGGCCGCCTACAGACATAGAACAACCGTGCAGGACACCCTTCCCCCCACCCTTCCATCAGCTCGCACGCGTCCCTGGCCGCCTACAGACACAGACTGACAGCTCAGGACACCGAGTCCCCCCCCCCCACCCTTCCATCAGCTCGCACGCGTCCCTGGCCGCCTACACACACAGAACGACAGCTCAGGACACCGAGCCCCCCCCCCCACCCTTCCATCAGCTCGCACGCGTCCCAGGCCGCCTACAGACACAGAATGACAGCTCAGGACACCGAGTCCCCCCCCCCCCCCCCACCCACCCTTCCATCAGCTCGCACGCGTCCCTGGCCGCCTACAAATACGGAACGACACTTAAGGACACCCAGCCTCCCCCCCCCCACCCTTCCATAAGCTCGCACGCGTCCCTGGCCGCCTACAGACACAGACTGACAGCTCAGGACACCGAGTCCCCCCCCCCCCCCCTCCCTTCCATCAGCTCGCACGCGTCCCTGGCCGCCTACACACACAGAACGACAGCTCAGGACACAGAGGCCCTCTCCCCCTCCCCCCCCCCTTCCATAAGCTCGCACGCGTCCCTGGCCGCCTACAGACACAGAACCATGCAGGACACTGACGCCCATCCCCCCCCCCCCCATCCACAGTGAATGGCACCATTCACTGAGTGCATGCATTTGTTTAAAGACTTTTTGATACCCCCCCCCCCCTCCTCTACGACAAACTTATGACGTCATTCGTTAACCAAGTGCCTAAAGCCTGCGACCCTCTCCCCTTTTCTATTTATTATTCAATTTATTTCCTTGTTTCGCTACTTTCGTTTGTTTGGGGGAGAGGTCAGAGGTTTGGGTTGGTGGTAGTGGCCCCCGTCACTCACCTCGGAGGCTGGTTGAATCATGCGTTTGCCGCTCACATACTTAATACTGGTCTGTACCCCGCTCGAGGTGGATGTGTAGACTTTGAAGAATATCATAGGAGGATACTCAATGCCTCCAAAACTAACAAAACACAGAGAAACAGGACAGCCAATCAGGAGCCAGCAACACACCAAGCCTCGACCAATCCAAATTACCGGCATTAATGCGACTACATATAGGCCAATGTATCCGTTCTACAGATGCAAATCAACCTTAAACTGCTGGAAAAGAAGCATTATGAAACTTTCTTTTTATATATATATATATTTATTAAGAGTCTGTCCTAAATTGAACACGCACGGTAAAATCTCTTTACAGTGAACACCTTTCGGGACCGGTTAACATGTTCATTATATGGAGGTGTTCACTAAACAGAGTCGCTAATCACCTGAGCATCTGTAACGCTAGATGAATGAATGAATGAATGAATAGAGATAAAGCCCTCACCGGAACCTGACGCGAATACTCATGCTCTTGTCTTTCAGTAAGTCGGCTTCCTTCGGACTGACTTTCCGGAGAATCTCGTGTGACAGCGAGTGTTCCTGTGGACACAAAAACAAACTAGAGCAGTGTGCAAGCCCACATATTCCCCATAACCCCCCCCCCCCCCCCCATCAGTTAAACACGGCCATCAATAGTTGAAATTTTCCAAGTCCAGCTGGTCCATTTTCCTTGGGCGAACCTGGCCCATTTACAATACCGATCTGTGTTTGTTCCCATAGAAGCTACATACCAAGTTTCATTAAAATCTTTGCAGGAGTTTTTAAGTTATCGTGTCAACAAGCTCTTGATGACAGACCGACTCACAGACCGACAGACACACGCGGTCAATCGCATATACCCCCCCCCCCCCCCCCCCCCTGTGAGGAATAAACAACTTCAATTCATTCCCAGGGGACGAGGGCGTATTAATGGTAAACCATTTGACATTTCCATTTTTTCTCCTTTTCCTCTGTTTTTTTTCAGTGTTTTGGCCAAATCGCGTACAAAATACAGATTTGATTAAAGAGCATCTGGAGAACATTCCTGTCGAATTTCAAAGAGATTGAGCCATAAGGATAATAGCAGCATTTAAATAAAAACAAATAATAATAATAATAACAATAACAATAACAACCACAACAACAACGAGGTACTGTGCAGTTGGTTATACTTACGGCGGCACAGACGGCGTGCTTGAGAAGCCTGAACATTTGCCGGTCTCTGTAAGACAGCCACGCTCGTTATTATGATACTTACGGCGGCACAGACGGCGTGCTTGAGAAGCCTGAACATTTGCCGGTCTCTGTAAGACAGCCACGCTCGTTATTATGATACTTACGGCGGCACAGACGGCGTGCTTGAGAAGCCTGAACATTTGCCGGTCTCTGTATGACAGCCACGCTCGCTCTATTTTTTTTGCTGCAATGATTTTCTTCACCCTGAAAATATAAATAAATAAAATTAAATTGACGTTGAACCTGCCGTTGCCGATGCCAGTCACTTTATTAGCCACTTTATTTTTTGTTTGTTTGTTTATTTTTATAGTTATTATTTTTCAAACTATATTTGTCAACAATTAAAGTAATTAAAATACAATTATTTTATTTCTTCCTTTTTTTTGCACAAAGAATGTATTTGTGAAGGAAACCGACTCTTGGTCGTCCAGCACTCTGACGGTGTCGCGTGTTGGCGTCACCTGTGGCGGAATCGTGCCCGTCTGAGGATAACTGCCTCCATCCTACACAACAACATTCAACACCTCATATAAAAAAAAATCAAAATTAAACACATTTTCATGTTCAGTTTTAAAACACACAGAGACTTACATAATTTTAACATCTTAAAACTAATAAATCCTTGATGCGACTGAATATTAAGTTACTTTTGTCTTTTGTTTCATAAAAGCATGGTGTGACGAATCACAGTTAAAACGTCACGACAGAATTAGTAATTATCTGAATGGCCTTACAGCCAGATCTCCATGAATCTCTTTCCCCTCACCTGACCAGGGTCTTTGAATTTCGGCTGCCGTCCCGGTGACACTCCGCGTATGCCTTCATTGTGAAGCGACTGGCCGGCTGTGTGTGGCGTGGGCAACGTCACACTTCAAACACAAGGCAACCCATTCACGTTATGTGTTTTCGTCACAACAGACACACAGCACATAAACACGAAATCATAGATAGATAGATATCATATTATTGCTCCACTGTTTACACTCCGCGTAATTAAATGTATAGTTCCTCGTTATACCTTTGTTGTTTTGTTTGGTTTTATTTTTCTTGAAAACTAAAACGAAAAAATTAACATTTATACCGTAAGGTAAACAGTTAAAGACACATACAGTTTTTCTGGAGGCTAAATAATTAACTGTTTTGGCGGGAAAACAATGTTATTCCGACAACAACAACACCATGGTAAATCTCTGGTCTGCACCGCCCGATTGAATTTATAGATTATAGGCGCTGTATTGCAATAAATGACTTTACAACAAACTTAGCATACCGCTGCGTTGTGAATACATGCTATCTCGACCACCAAAGTGAATACATGCTATCTCGACCACCAAAGTAGTACATTTAGCAGACATATTACCCGCCCCCCCCCCATAACTCCTCCCCCAAGTTACCCCCCCCCCCCCCCCAACTCCACCCCCAAGTTTCCTTGTACTACAGCATACCCAAGGTGCAAATGAATAAGTTTTTCCTATCTATGCCCCATAACAACGTGTGGTGAACAGGAGATAAGGTTCTCTCACCTTATGGAAGCTTTACTTGTACCGCTTGTGATGCTCGTTCTACTTTTAGTTCTCTGAGAGGAGCTCTCTGGGGATTGTCGACCCGGCATTTTTATCTGTAATAACAAGTCAGTGAAGCAAAAATGCTTCAACAAAAGTTGTTTATTTTTACAGGTTTTGTTCTGCACGTCAGTTTCATGACATATAGCTCGCATAATACTATATCACGCCCACAAACACCACACTTTGAAAGCAGTTAATAATAAATTCAATAAGAATTTTTATAACAATGATTTGAATAATTTATGATTTTTGAGTGTCACCTTTGATTCCACTGAAATCGAGCTTCGAAGGCCTTACTCAATTCAGTAACAACAGCATCTCGGGGGTGGGGGGCGGGGCTAAGGCGGGGAAGGGATATACTCACACACCACAAATTGGTTGCCACTCATGTATACGATTTTTAAAACGAAAGTTAAACGCAAAGTGCCAGGTTTGAACAATACACTCTTTTTAGCAAACACGGACAACTTAAGTTCACCCTATAACTAAAAATTCGCCCGCTCTTACGAGCATTCCCAACCGTATAAATCAGTTGACTGTCAACTTAACTCTGGATGACGCCGATAGTTATAATAGCGCTAACGGTCAAGCACCGATTCAGTAACGAACCCTGGCTGCAGCACAACTGACAGTGAGTGAAACAGAAATTGAACGTCCTCTGGTAAAAAAAAAAAATAGCCAACCACGACGTCACCCATTTTGAATAATTGTATTGCGTGTCATTAAAACATGTAACATTACGCCCCTGCTGACCTAGTCAAGTCGGGCCATACACAGGCACAAGGACAGAGTTTATCGAATGGTGTTTCTGGAAATTCAATGTTAAATTTAAAATATTCGCTAGATTATATAATGTGCAACACCAAACATGTTTAGGAGCACACATAAAAGTCCATCCTTGTTGATATAGCTTTGAATATTCACATATTGGAAAATCACCACTACCTGAGACATCTTTTGAGGCAAAACAACCGGTTCAGTTCATGTACTCGCTACGGCAAACTAAGGTTCTACAATTTTCCTGTGAACATTTTCTGTCTTCCTAGGAATTTTATTGTTGTCACAGGAAGACAAAGAAAAATCTAGAATTACAGTAGTTCTATCGCAAAATATGAAAGCTCGGAAGCATATTTGGGAACACAGAAAATGTGTCGTCATTGTGCCCCTCTGACCATTTGGCCCTGAATTCTCGCAGCAACATATTCAACTGAACAGAACATCAAAATTGTTCAAACTAAAAATATTTCAGTTGTGATAACGGTGTTGGTGACATTTCCCAAGCAGATCATATTTATCTTCCTACAAAGGGAACGAGAACCAATAGGCCAGCTCACACTTTGGATGTTTCGAATAAAATGTGCAAGAATTTTGAATTTCGACTGCGAGGGAACCGAGTAAAAAAATGAAAGAAATTGTAGAAAAATATATAAGAAATATCGCAAAACAGCTTATACTCGGAACATAAAAGAAATTGAAACTTAAAACTATTTGTTAAAATTTTTAATACATTTTTAAAATAGCATACGGGTTGTTCAAAAACCCGATCGCTCATTGGTGCAAGAGTAATTTGATATTTAGGTGAAATCTCTCTATCATTTCTTTCATTTTTTACCCGGTTATTTTTATTCGAAGCTCAGAATTTTTGCGCACTTTTATTGGGAATGCTCAAAGTGTGATTTGGCTTACGGTTACGTACGAGTAGATTCAAACTGGTGAAACTGAAAATCTTGCCTGGCTGGAAACAATTTTCATTTGTCAGATATCGCAAACTAAGGGCCAAAAGGGTTGGTGAAATTGGATCTGGATTATCAAGTCTAACCAGTTCTATTTTCTCTCCCTCGTAGAGGAAGACGGCTAATCCTAGATGATTCTTGCGGTCTTCCCATGACCTAGGAAGATAGAAAGGGTTCGCTGGGACTAGAAGACGGCAAGTTACCTGGAACTTCGTTTGTAAATGTTATTCTGCTTTTCAATGTGATCTAGACAAGCAATTCTCTAAAACGTTCTAATTTGCAGTTTATGATAATTGTCTGCATGTGTAAGATGAATATGCCATTTAAACAATTGTGGTATAATGCTCAAGTTGCTACCCTCGCACGTCGTGAGATCGGACGGATAAAGATCAGAAATTTTAACGAATTTGTATCTATTCGATAAGGTGTCTTTTCGTTCCAAGGGGAATGCCTACAATATGTATGCCATTACTACTACGGTCTACTCACACTTCCCTAAAAGCTGAAAAAGGTTAAAAATGGCAAATAAAAAATCGTTTCCAATGCAAACAACTTATACTTCCGGTGTAGCATACGCATAATTTCACAGCAAAGTTTAACCTCTATTTTAAGCTGACCCGGATTGGGATATGTAAACACTGTACACTCAAAACACAGCAGTCGATTCAAAGGAAAACGACAGTCAAAATCCAAAAATTTGCTTAGTTGTTGGACTTCATAAACTGTTTTGATTCTACTGATACGTAGGGTCTCAAGGGCGTCTTGTATTGGGACTGGTATTCATTTTCGAGTTTCCTGTTATCGCTATGCGGTGGATTGTTTGCTAGTTTAACCATGTTTCACCAGTTTCATTTGACAACAATCTTATTACTACTGCCCAACAACTGCACTTTGGTTTTGAAGTAAAACCAAAAGTAGATATAATTTTCGTAACATCAATCAATAAATCATTTCAGATTTTTAAAAAAAATGCATTCAACGAGATACTGCTTCTGTTTTGAGCACGGTATTTTTTTTTATCTTGTTCAAGCAAAGATTCAGCCACAAAGAATAACATTTTCTGTATTATATGTTATTTTTGAAAGTATACTATTTTTAAGTTTGCGGTGTCAAATATTTACTGATTTGAAATAGGTTTTCTTTTAATGAACTCAAGATTAATTTTACTCCATCAGAGTATTTTAATACACTAAAAACATTATGGCGCTGTTCATCCTTGGATTAATTTTTAAATCATTGATTTGATCGAAACAGGGCACTTTGGTATTTTTCACCATGCTGTAAATACATATAGAATCTTTTCTTGTAGTTTTTTGTTTAAAAATGCCTCACAGGAATGACATAACTTTGTAAAGCTCAGTGTTATCTGTTCATTGAATAAAATATCTGGTGCTTAGTTTTGTGTGTTTTGAGAGACGCTGCATGAATTATCAGATATCTCCTTTTACAAAAAAAGGTTCCTCCCAGAATGGCGATTCAAATGCAGGCGGAACTTTCTTCACGGGAGCAATGATTTGTGTGACATGTTTACATTCCTATGTCAAAACATTACCGTGCCAGAAGCGAATAAACTTTTAACTCTCGACAACGGTTCTCAGCGTATTAAGAAGAGGACCAATTGGTTAAAGAGCACCAGTATAGAGTTTTGCCTTCAACTGGCAAGCGCGATCAAACCGTTTAAATTTTAACGTTCGTAATCCGACCACCCGAGTTGCCGGCAAATCTCCAAGATGCGATTTAAAACAAATTTGCAGAAGGAAACGAAACATATCCTTTACTGTTGTGTTATGATCTTGGGAAGTGCCCCAAGGAATGTAAATATCATTTGCCCACAAAGATTAAAATTATTGCGAACATCGGCTTTAGAGAATAGAAAATATACACAGGTGAGGAGAACGAATAAGCCAAATCACACTTTCGGTGTTTCGAATAAAAGGCGCAAGAATTTTGAATTTCGACTGCGTGGGAACCGGGTAAAGAATTGAAAGAAATGATAGAAAAATATGGAAGAAATATCGCGAAAACAGCTCATACTCGGAACATAAAAGAAAATGAAACTTGAAACCATTTGTTAAAACTTTTAATAAGTTTTTAAAATATCAAACGGGTGGTTAAAAACCCGATTGCTCTTTGGTGCAAGAGAAATTTCACATTTAGGCGAAATCTCTCTATCATTTCTTTCATTTTTTACCCGGTTATTTTATTTGAAACGCAGGAATTTTTGCGCATTTTTATTGGGAACGCCCAAAGTGTGATTTGGCTTATGGTTACTGTAGATAGGTGAAACTGGCTCATAGAACTTGTCTCTAACTGGCTATGAGTATAGGTCTCAACGTACGATACTTAAGTACGATAGGAGTGGCCTAAAATCCAATTTTAGCAACACCGACAAATAGTGTTTTATAATTATTATTACTTTGTATCAGACCGTGTACTCGGGAACATAGACTAGAGGTCACAGGCGGGAAATTGAGAAGTGTGGTCGAAAGGGGGAAAAACCTACTACACTCATTTTTTAATTGTATATCCTTAGTACCACATATCATAATACTATAACAGAAAATTGAAAGTATCATGTGTTATACAAGAAAAAAATTAAAACTAGCCATGATGATGATCAGCTGTTTTGTTGACATCGCCATCTTTGTTTCTGCGGCATCGTTTGTATCATTATTGGTGATTAGTTGATAAGATAAGATAGATAAGATAATTTATTCTCATTTCATCCAGATTGACAACGCTTGTATATTTATAATGAATAAGGAAAATAAACTTTGAAGATATTACTGTTTACATACAATTTAACAGAAGTATACAGGTATCTAATTGCATACAGTAGGTATTTAATTACACCTATTTTGGAGTGATGAAATCAGAGGGTAAGGCAAGAAGTTCGTATAACTTGTATTCTGCCCACCCTTTCCATTTACAATTGTATCACACATATTTACTTTTATGCCAAGGTAGAATGCCAAGTTTTGCTTGAGTGTTACTAAAATAACAGTTACTTAATTTACATATTCACCTAAGAAGTGGTCTTTTAATAACAATTTAAACTTACGTTGCTGATAGCACATAACTATGTTAGGAGGAAGTTTATTCCATAACTTTGGACCCTTTATCGAGATACAATGAGATTTAATAGTTGTTCTGGAATAACATATTTTAAACTTGTTGCTTTGCCGGGTTTCGTACGTCATACTTTCATTTCCGACGACAAACAATGATTGCACATTTATAGGAAGTAATTTATGATACCCCTTGAACATAATTAACAAAACCTTAAATTTTATTAGCTCATTTAATTTTAACAGCCTTAATTCGTAAAATAGTTTACCAGTGCTTGTGTATTTAGTTACATTGGACATTAACCGTATTGCTTTCTTCTGCAACATGAAAAGGGATTCCAACTTTGTGTAATAAGTACAACCCCACACTTCAACACAATATGTAACATATGGAAGAAACAGCGCATGGTATATTGTAAGAAGAGTGGTTACGTTCAGAATGTGTTTCACTTTGTACATAATAGATAACGTCTTCGCTAATTTACTTTTAATTTTATCGATCTGTGGTTTCCATGACAATTTATCGTCTATTAAGACACCTAAAAACTTTGTTACATACACTTGCTCTATATTCTTGCTGTTTATTCTAATCGAAAAAGTATTGTTAAAGTGTATCTTACTAAATATCATAAAATTTGTTTTACTTACATTCAGTGATAGTTTGTTAACATTGAACCAAGTATTTAACATGTTAAGTTCTGAGCTAATTTCATTGCATAACGTTTGAATATTATTACCTGTCCTAAATATATTTGTATCATCAGCAAACAATACAAACTTTAACAAATTCGACACATTGCATATATCATTTATATATAGAATAAAGAGCTTCGGACCAAGAACGGATCCTTGTGGGACGCCACATAATATGGTAGATAACTTTGACTTACATTCATCAATTTGAACAAATTGTTTTCTTTCTGAAAGATAACTTCGAATCCAATCATAAGCAATACCTCTTATTCCATAGTGATACAGTTTATCTAGTAATATTACATGGTCAATAGTGTCAAAGGCTTTCTTAAGGTCAATAAAAACACCAACCATAATTTTCTTTTCATCTATTGCTTTAGTTATTTCTTCTACAAGTTCGATTAACGCTACGGCAGTGGATCTTTTTTTCCGAAAACCATACTGGTTATCACTCAATAAACAATGTTTATCTATGAATTTATCTAGACGCACATCAAAGAGTTTTTCTAGAATTCTAGAAAATTGTACTAACAGGGAGACCGGTCGATAATTACTAAAACATGATTTTTCACCTGATTTATACAAAGGAACAATTTTCGCTATTTTCATTTTGCACGGGAAAATTCCTTGTAAGAAGGAAAGGTTGCAAATATGTGTGAAGGGTGTTTTTATTAAATGGGTTATTTCCTTTACAAATTTCATTGATAAACTATTACAATCCAGAGATGTTTTCGACTTGCAATTTAGAATAGTGGAAACAACTTCTTGTTCATCAGTTGGTAACAGAAACATACTTGAATTATTTTGACCCGGTAAAAAATCCCTATACTTGATATTTCCGTCAGTTTGTGGTATGTTCTTAGCTAATTTAGGTCCTACGTTAGTGAAAAAATCATTAAATCCATCCGCTATTTTCTCTTTACCCTGTACACATATATTTTCAGCATTAGTAAATTCATCAGGCAGGCTGTTTCTTGTACTCTGTCCCTTAATGACGTTATTTAGAACCTTCCATGTTTCTCTAATATCATCTTTGTTATTTTGTAACAGAGTGTTATAATACGTACGCTCACAATACCTAAGGATTGAGGTTAGTTTATTTTTGTACACTTTGTACTTTGATTCATTTGAGTCGGTGGGCTGATTAACGTATTTCCTATATAAATTATTTTTCTTTCTACACGCGTTCACAAGACTCTTTGATATCCAAGGTTTACTGTTCTTTTTACTAGTTACCTTGTACTGTTTTAGAGGGAAATATTTATCAAATAGTTTATCTATAGTATAACCAAAATAGTTATATGCAGAATTTACATCATTCATATTTAGTACATAAGCCCAGTCGACGTTTGATAAATCTTCTTTGAAAGCTTTCATACGTTCATCCGTTATTTTGCGACACCATTTCCATTTGGTTACATTATTTTTTTCAAAGCGGCTATGTTCAGTTATACAAAACACAGGTAAATGATCAGTAATATCATTATAAAGTACACCCACAAATTTGTTGCACGAAACTACATTAGTAAAAATATTATCGATTAGTGTACAAGAAGTAGACGTTACCCTAGTAGGTTTGATAATAGTAGGGAACAAGCCATAACTAAATAACAAATCTAGAAATTCCTGAGTTCTGACATGCTCATTATGCTTAAGCAGATCAATATTAAAGTCACCACAGATATATATGAATTTAGTGTTTTTAACCGCAAGATTTAAGAAATCCTTCAAGTATTCGTTAGTTGACATAACATCAGAACCTGGAGTCCTATACATGCAAGACACAATTATATTTTTGCCTTTCTTCACCGTCATTTCAACAGTAATACTTTCTAGCACACCATGTAATTCTTCTGAAAGATTGTTAAGTTTCTTACAATTAAGAACATTACTCACAAACAGAGAAACTCCCCCACCACGCCGTCCCTTTCTCACAGTATTAAACAATGTGTAACCATCAAGAGAAAACTTATCCGCATTTTCTGTGTCCAACCAACTTTCCGAAATTGCTATTACGTGCATTTTTACATTTAACGTAGACAGATATTCTTTTATAGCTTGGAAGTTTGAGTTAAGACTACGAGAATTAAAGTGAATAATGGCAAAACCCTTAACTTGTTTCATTTCACAATTAAACTGGCTGTCAGAATAATACCTGCATTCAGACTGTGGGTCATTATAAAAATTGTTATCTGGATCACATTTGGCTTCCCAATCAGTTTGATTATATTCTGTAAATTTAAGGCAATCTAGGTTAATACTTTCGCATTTGTTTCTAATTTCGAACAGTTTTTCAGACATAGCAACGTCGGAGTTCATAAAAAGAAATTCATCATTATCTATCTCATGGTATGGGAATATTTCCACACAATTCTTACAAGTATAATAATAATTTTCGTTACTCAGCCTTTTAAAGACTTGTCTTGAAAGTTTCGCACATTTTCTGTGGACCCACAATTGGCAAATATCACATAAGATAGCATCACTTACTACCTCCTTTGTACAGGTACTACACGGGTATAGAACGTGTGAATTCATTTGTTATTTGATATGTTTTGTGTATAAACCTGTTACGAGAATCACATGTAAAGGCCCTAATAAAAGGTAGTTTTCTCATAACGGGCAGATCGCCGTTTTATTTCCCAAAGTTCTGTATTGTTTGCCCCAGAAACATAATTTATAGCTCTGTGGTTTTTATTGCATATGTAAAAGGAGCTGGCTGTGTTTTGTATTAGCAAATTGGCCCGACCTCCTCTGTCAGTGGTAAATGTCTGTTCAGCGTAATTCAAGGTAAAATTATTAAAAATCCATAATTTTCTCTCAGTTACTGTCTCTTACTTGTACGTACCCTATAGTTGTTCATATAAGATAAAAGTATCACACGTCAAATAAAATAATTACAAAGTTCCATAAATGTATCATTTGTTTGCATGTGATTAAATTAGCGTTTTCTTTAACGGAAACACACATACCGAATTGGTAAGTTGTACAGGATGGACAACTCCCGATGAAATGTTTTCAAGTGGCGACGATCACCAGGTGAATAGTATGATTTTGCTTGAAATTTATAAATGAAATCATAAATGTTGATTTCTGTTTTTATTGTCAAAATATAAAGTCTATGGTTGTAAAAAATGCGTCGGACAGCAAAAAATTATTCTGACGAACTGAAACCTATGGCCATTTGACATTGCACGACAAACTTCTGTTTATCCTGTGGGCAAGTAAAATACATTTCGCATTTGTTGGCGAAGTAGCAAGGTCAGTTCTTAAGTCCAGTAGTACATTACAGCTCTATTGCTAGCTTCGAAATTAAATTATTATAATATAAAAAATACTAATGACACAATAAAACCAATTGTGAAGTATGTAAATCAATGTAAATTTACAGATTTACAAATGGAATATGATTAACAATGAGACAACTTCCGTGATGAAGCTGCCGGAGGATGTTTACCCCACAGATATGCATTGGTTTCCGAAAGCAGCTGGGGGTGCAAAGAAGACTGGATCAGATATATTTGTCTTGTGCTCTACGGATGGTATAGAATAATTTAGTTTGAGACAAAAATTCAAAAAATATTTCAAGATTTATCATAGAGAGGGATGTAATTACAACATGCAAATTTCGAATTTTAAACTTTTTTCTGGTTAAGCTTGTTGCTGGGAAAACAACTGAGACGAAGAGAGAGGTAGTACAAGAGTTTTAGAATCTCAACAAATTTGAGTTATCGGTACTTAACCATTTAGAGATGTTTTTTTTTACGAACGAACTGTCAAAATTGTGACGATTCTCTGTATTCTAAGGCAAATTCTTGCTGATTGGACGGACGGGACGCGTTGAGAAAAGCGTGGAAGCACACCGCGGCGCCGTGCTCTGCGCTCGCTGGAGTCACTCCGGCACGGACCTGCTTACTGCTGGCGAGGACGGCGTTGTCAAGATCTGGTCCCGCAGCGGCATGCTTCGCTCCACGCTGGCTTCTGCAAGTAAGTATACTGGTTTTATTGACATCCTAAAGTGGGTTGATTTAAAAAATGACAAATGTATCGAATAGGTCATAACCACATTCTTGACAGCAAGATACAGCTGTGAGACATCATTCGGATTTTAAAACGTGACGCTCTGATATTTCACAATTATACTCAGTTCAGTTGAGATTTTCTCTCATACTACTGATATTGTTATTGTGTGTTTCTATGGCAACACGACGTGTTATAAAGGGAAACGTGTGTATTATTTTTTTCCTTTAGCGTTGCCTGTCTATTCCATCTCGTGGGCACCGGATTCAGATCAAGTGATTTACTCCAACGGCAAGACGCTCACCATCAAACCCATTCAGCCCAATGCTAAAGCCAATTCTGTGAGTTTTTCATGTTTACCTTCTTCATTCAAGAATTGCAGGGATAAATCTTGAAAATTAAAATGTCGAAACTAACTAACAGTAGTTTTCCCTCAGTGTTCTTCAAATACAATAAAATAAAGTAATGGGGAATTTTACTTAAAATGCTGTGGCATTTGTGTGCTTGCTTCTGCAGTGGAAGGCTCACGACGGCGTCATCCTTAAGGTGGACTGGAATCCTGTCAATAATCTCATCCTCTCGGGAGGCGAAGACTGTAAATACAAGGTACCAGTCTTATGCATTCAAGTATAAGTACACTGCGAAAAACATTATATATATTCGTGCCTAATGTGGCACTGATGAATGTGGAGGCCTGATGTGGAGGCCTGATGTCACAGGGATAAATGTGGAGGCCTAATGCGGTGAAATACCTTCTAAAGTGATACATCACAACAGGTGCTGAATTTGATATGCAAATGTATCCGTATTAACTGGCTCATACTGATCGAAAGACGCGGACGTTGGGTTATAGTGCGTGTGCTGTTTTGTCCCGCAGGTGTGGGACAGCTACGGGCGCCTGATGTACAGCAGTATGGTGCACGACTACCCCATCACGAGCGTGTCGTGGAGTCCGGATGGAGATCTCTTTGCCGTTGGCTCATTCAACACGCTCAGGCTGTGTGACAAGGCCGGGGTGAGTGACGTCATGATAACTCATGCACTTTCAGCGTGTTACGTGATAGAACTGAACTTTTAGAAAACTAAAGTAGTCTTTTTTCACTCACTATAGATATTATTGTGACGTGAGCTATTGCAGTCACCATTCCCTATTGTGGCGTGAGCTATTGCAGTCACCATTCCCTATTGTGACGTGAGCTATTGTAGTCACCATTCCCTATTGTGGCGTGAACTATTGCAGTCACCATTCCCTATTGTGACATGAGCTATTGTAGTCACCATTCCCTATTGTGGTGTGAGCCTTTGGAGTCACCATTCCCTATTATGGCGTGAGTCATTGGAGTCACCATTCCCTATTATGGCGTGAACTATTGGAGTCCCCATTCCCTATTGTGACGAGCTATTGCAGTCACCATATCCTATTGTGGCGTGAGCCTTTGGAGTCACCGTTCCCTATTGGACTATTAAAAAAGAGAGATTTTAACATGTAGTAACATACAGAGCTTGGTGTGTGACTTTTCAGTGGTCGCACGCGTTGGAGAAACCAAACACAGGGAGCATATTCAACATCGCCTGGTCAAGCGACAGCACCCAGGTGGCCGGTGCGTGCGGCAATGGCCAGGTCCTCTTCGCCCACGTCATCGACAGGTAAGACGTGCCACCGGGGCGTTTTTATAAAAAAAAATCGTCAAGTACACTGCACACAAACGCCGCTCTGGCTGAGTTTATACAGCGAAACGTACCGTTACCGATCACCTCTACTTAGTGAACTACCGCTGATTGGTGGACGTTATCTTGTTATCTTGTTCGTTATCTTGTTCGAATTTCTAAATATCATTGTGTAACTTGCCTCTTATTAGCGGACATTTCTGAATGAGGGACGTTTTATCCGCTGCGGAAGGTGTTCATTATGAAAAGGTTTTACTATACCGCAACGTAACCGAAATTGTCGCTAAAAATGTTACTGTTTATTCGCCTTAATTATATATGTGACATTGAAGCAAAATTGCACAAGGCTATGGCTGCTGATACAGGTTTTGGTTTGGTTTAAAAGAAAATAAACCCAGATTATCATTCAAAGTTTTTTTTTGGTGAACGATACGAACCTTAAAAGTGTATTTTTTCGAATTTAGAAGGGGGGTTAGGTGGGTTGCAACCCCTGACGCCCCCCCCCCCCGCCCCTTAGATGTGGTATCATCTTGGCACGTTTCCTCATTTAAGGCGCCTGGAGTGGAAGAATTACGAGTTGGTGGTGGCCGGCAGGAAGACAATCAACGTGCGTAATGTGATGAACGATGCCAAGGAGAAGCTCGAGTTCCGTGACCGCATCATCAAGGCCAACATCGCCTACCGCCACCTGGTGGTCGCCACGCCCTCGCAGTGCTACATCTACAAGTACACGTGCACTATGTCGCTGTTGTTGTTGTTGTTGTTGTTGTTGTTATTGCTCTCACGTGAACGCGAGTGATCCTCACATGCTCTCGCGAGATTTCACGTGATTCGCGGTTCTTGTACCAGACGTTTATAGTACAATGCGTTTTACAGTTCAATTATGGGAAACTGAATTGGTTTATATATATATGGCTGGCAAATCGAAACAGAATCAAGGTGTTTATGATTTCATTTGATTACACTGGGGTTTGTTTGTGTTCACGAATGAATTACTAACCCTTTCTATTTGACAGTGTGAAGAACTGGAACACGCCGATGATATTTGACCTGAAGGAAGGCAGCGTGACGCTTATCGTACAGTCGGAAAGGTACATAGTCCAATCAGCGCCAAGTTACGTGATTTCACCTCGGTTCCATCATTTGTTGACTTAAACCGACGCGGCTTTGATTACAACAAACATAAATGCAAAAATAATTATATTGAAAACCTCAGCTTTGAAAAAATATATTTATTATTTATTATTATTATTATTATTATTATCATTATTATTATTATTATTATTATTAAACTGTCCTCTGAAGAGCTCGTTTTACTTCTATAAAACAGACCTGTATTTTTGCGCATGAGGACTTCGTGCTTTCATGTCTCCACTGTTTATCCTATACGAAGCCGTTATGTATTGCTGGAGGGCTTGGCTTCAGTTCTCTGCATCAGTTGCTTTCTGACAGGGTTAGGGGTTCGTGAGTTCCAGAGGCGTTAAGGTTGATGGGTAGATGGCGCTGTGTGTTGCAGACATTTCCTGCTGGTGGACAGCTCGAGCATCTACGTGTACACGTACGAGGGCAGGCTCGTCTGCTCGCCGAAGTTCCCAGGCATGCGCACGGATGTACTCAACCAGCTGACCGTCTCCCTCAGTGACGACACCATCGCTGTCCGCGACAAGACGGACGAGAAATGTAAGCGTGTGACGCAACTGTCAGCACGTGACGCAGGTGTCGGCATGTGATGACACCCATACAGGCGCGTGACGCAGGTGTCAGCACGTGATGACACTGCTACAAGCGCGTGACGCAGGTTTCGGCACGTGATGACACCCATGCAGGCGCGTGACGCAGGTGTCAGCACGTGATGACACCGCTACAAGCGCGTGACGCAGGTGTCGGCACGTGAGGACACTGCTGCAAGCGCGTGACGCAGGTGTCGGCACGTGATGACACCGATACAGACCTGTGACGCAAGTGTCAGCACGTGAGGACACTGCTGCAAGCGCGTGACGCAGGTGTCGGCATGTGATGACACCGATACAGGCGCGTGACGCAAGTGTCAGCACGTGACGCAGGTGTAGGCACGTGAGGACACCGATACAGGCGCGTGACGCAAGTGTCGGCGGGGGGGGGGGGGGCAGGCATCGGCTGCGTGATGGGAAAGGTAGGGACTTGTTCGTGAGACGGTTAAGGCGGTGCACAATGTCACAATGTGAGAAGGCTTTAACTGTCTGATGAACGCTTCTGCAATAAATAAAGAAATGTCTGTAAAATGCTCTGGCTCCATCTATCAAAAGTTTCACTGAATGGGTCTGGTTCTGCTCCAATGCGATTAATATGCTATTCATTTTACTTTTTCTAAGATTTTTTTTTGGCCGTGGCTGACTCAACTGTGGAGTGGGGGTGGATGGGGGGGGGGGGGGGGGTAGATTGAGGGGCGGAACGTTGACGGGCGGAACGGGGGGGGTTGTTCTTCAGGGAGTACCACGGATTGCTGGAGGGAATGGCGTTATATTCTCATAATGGAGTGGTGGGGGGGGGGGGGGGAGGTTGACGGGCAGAACGGGGGGGGGTTGTTCTTCAGGGAGTACCACGGATTGCTGGAGGGAATGGCGTTATATTCTCATAATGGAGTGGTGGGGGGGGGGGGGGAGGTTGACGGGCAGAACGGGGGGGGGTTGTTCTTCAGGGAGTACCACGGATTGCTGGAGGGAATGGCGTTATATTCTCATAATGGAGTGGTGGGGGGGGGGGGGGAGGTTGACGGGCAGAACGGGGGGGGGTTGTTCTTCAGGGAGTACCACGGATTGCTGGAGGGAATGGCGTTATATTCTCCCAATGGAGTGGTGGGAGGGAGGGGGGCGGGGCACAACGGGCCGGGGGGGGGGGTTCTGACGGGCAGAACGGGGCGAGGGGGGGGGGGGGTTGTTCTTCAGGAGTACCACGGATTGCTGGAGGGAATGGCGTTCGATTCTCACAGTGGAGTGGTTTCTTTCAGTGGTGCATTTGTTCGAGACGGCTACTGGCAAAGCACTGGGGGACGGAAAGCCGTTCTCACACAGGGTAATTATTTCATCTAATTGATTGTTGCCTCATTAATGAGCTGAGAACGGCTTTATTGATGCCCGCATTTCACCGCAGATGCCAATTAGTACATGGTAAAGTATGACAGTAGACGTTTTACAGTGTTATGAATGACTTACGCTAATTTATAGGTGGCGTCACTGATTCTTAAATGACTAGACATAGATGCTGTGCAGTTTTAAAAGGTTGTTGAACTTCACATTGGCAGAACTTCTTTTGAGATGTTTACATTTTTCGTCTTGTGTTAGTGTACTAAATGCTGTGTTTTGACTGGTCAGATGGAAGTGCATGTGTTA
>CATKHT010000002.1:0-64328 GCA_949752745.1 Protula sp. h YS-2021 | reverse complement strand
TTGGTGACCTTGGGACATCGAAATATATTGCAAATCACGCACTTATTTTCATGGTCCGCGGACTAAAAAGCAAATGGAAACAGCCAATTGGATATTTCCTGTCGTCGGGTACTGTTTCTCGGACAATGTTGCAAAGTCTTGTCAGAAACTGCGTCGAAAAAGTACAGTCTGTCGGTCTTCAGGTTAAATTGTTAATTTGTGACCAGGGTTCAAACAACAGGTCTTTTCTAGAAAAGTTGGAAAACATTACTGCCGAAAGACCATTTATTCAAGTTGGCCAAGAAACGATCTACGTGATGTATGATCCGCCACATTTGATAAAAAATATACGAAATAATTTTATGAAACATGGATTTCTGAGCGACGGCAAGCCAATACTGTGGGAATATGTAGTGAAATTTTATGAATTTGATAAATCCAATTCGGTTCGTATGGCTCCAAAACTGACGGACAATCATATTACGCTTCGTCCTTTCTCCGCCATGCGTGTTAACTTAGCAACCCAGGTGCTTAGCCATTCAGTCGCAGCAGGAATATCTACTTTAAGTACTTTGAAAAAACTCGAATCAGACGCCATTCACACGGCAAAATTCATTGATCTTTTTGATAAATTATTTAATACATTCAATAGTTCAAATATCTATTGTTCTCAGCCTTTTCGCCAAGCAATAACAGCTGAAAGTGGGCACTTGGAATTCTTACAAGAATGTGATCAGTTTTTGAATAAATTAACGTTATCGAGTGGGAAATCGGTACCATGTATTGAGGGCTGGAAAATTTCAATCAGTAGTCTTAGAATGTTGTGGAATGATCTTAAAGTCAATTGTGATTATAAATTTTTGTTAACTAACCGTCTTAATCAGGACTGTGCCGAAAATCTCTTTAGCATTGTACGGGGTAGGGGTGGTCATAGGGATAATCCCACACCGGAACAATTTCGTGGGGCATTTCGCCAAATTGTTGTGGAACAGCTTCTTGTCCAGAGCGAACGCTCAAATTGTAAAGTCGATCTAGATAAAGTGCTTCTCGATGTTTCATCATTTGCTCGCGAAGCTACTCCCCCAACGGTGGAAAATTCTGGCGATAATTTTGTTAAAATTGCCTCAGAAACAGTGGGTATATTGCAAGTTTTAAAGTCCCCAAACGCTTGTGTACAAAATGTTTGTGCTTATATTGCAGGTTATTTACTTAAGAAAGTTCAAATTAATTGTCAAATTTGCAAAGAAAAATGCATAGCAACAGTGGTTCCAGAGAACGAAATTATGTACACATTTATCAGGGAAAAAACCTATGAAACGAAGGGTTCATTAGTTTTTCCTACGGAAGAATTTGTAAATTTTGTTGAACATTTAGAAGGTTTTTTTACGAATAATTTTAAGAACATTGTGCATTTAAACAAGGTCATGTTCAGACTTGTCTCCAGTGGTCAGTACTGGATGGGACAATGCATTGAATTAATTTGTGGTGAGGCGCAGTGTTATAAAAAAATAGAGTTAGCTGTAAATTTATTTTTTAAAGTTAGACTGCATGCCGCCATACGTCGGGCAAATTATGCCAGTATGGATGCTGGTGGAAAACGAAATAGAAAGGTTTTAAAACTGATGAACATGTAAACATAATATATCAGTTACCGTGGTCACTATACATGTTTTATGCTGTGAAAAATGTCTTAAAGTTTTCTATTTCTGAAGTAACACGCAGTAGGTTGTTTGTGAATTAAACAGGTTTGTTATCAAATTGTTTTCTTTATGTATTATACACTCAAATTATCCACAAACATTTATTTAAAAAGGACAGATTTCCATGCCTGCTGTGTGAAGAAGCACTAGGCTGTCTGGATTGTTTAGTTAATACAGCGTGCCACCAGATGGCTTAGCAAAACAACAGCCACAACATGCTAAATAGCTAGATTCACCTCTCCTGTTTATAAGCTCTCTGAGAATACTCTACTACTCCTATTTATATCTGTTTATATTCATTGCATTTGATAATCAGCTACACATAAGTTATAAAATGGAAAATAATACAAAACTGGTTTTATTCGTTTCTTTATTGGTGGCTTGCTTTGCCATATTCATGGGATGGGCTCATTTCGAAAACGAGAAATTATCTCTAAATTTAGAACTTGCGAGGATCGAAACTGAAGTGAAACGCCTTGATAATGAAAGACAAAAGCGTGAATTTGAGGAACAAGAAAAAAAGAGACAGGATCAGTTGGAGCTCAAGCGCTTGGAAAACGAAAAAAGAGAAGCGTGAATACGAAGAAAGGGAAAGAGACAAAAATCGGCAGCATGAATTGAGTTTAGCTGAGAAACAAAAACAAATCAGAATTACTGAAATTGAAGCAGAAGAACGTATGCAAGCTGAGCGAATAAGTAGTGAAGAGTTGAGGGCCCAGTTGGCAAGAGATGAAGAGAAACTACGACTCGAAAACAAACACATGGACATCGTGGAGAGAAACATTAGGGAGGCGCATGCGCGCTGTGCAGAACTCATCGGCAAAGAAGGGGAAAACCGATTTAAGGTTTCTTTTTTTGGAATGAACATCAAACTTCCCTCTTTATTTTCTAGCGATAAGGAAATTCTAGCTGAGTGTCAGAGACTGATAGATAACGCATCCAGACTAAGTGGTGGATTACCGTCAATTGGATATGATGAAGAGGATAAAGTTCGTAAAAAGAAACCCCATAAGTAACGGATTAGCGTGAAATTAAATACAAGAGTTAAACTGGGATAAAAACCGATAATTAATCATAGGCAAGAGAAAGACTTGCAAAGAGTACATTGAAATTGCAAAGGCCGTCTTTCGAACCACTTTCCTCTACAGAGGATACCTGGAAAGAATACTACACTGAAAAATGGAACTATGTTTTATTTATTTTTTTTAGCAATTAATTTTGGACAGAATTGACTGTATGTATTTACAACACTGAAATGCAGCTTGTTCTCGCATGTATTTTTAACGGGACACCTAGGTCAAGGACACGTGGGTTGGAGGTTGGTACATCTTAGTTGTCAATTTTTTTCGAGCCACCATATGGGATTTGGATTCCCATGAGGGAGATGGGAAGGTGCGGGGAGGAGAGCTGAGTAAAGGATTGGGGAAGGGGGGGGAGGGGGCGGGCGGGTGGGGGGGTGAAGGCTCGTACCCTTCGGCGTTGAGGGTAAGAGGGTTGTAGATTTTAGTCCTGAGGGCAGGTAGAGATCAATGCCTTTCTGGGGGAAGGGGAATTTTCGAGCGACAGGGTCTCGCATGTAGGGCAGGTCAGGAAGATCGGGGGTGGGGGTGTGCTAACATCCGTGAGCTTGGAGAAGCACCTGAGCAGAAGTGTCCTCTACAGAGGATACCTGGAAAGAATACTACACTGAAAAATGGAACTATGTTTTATTTATTTTTTTTAGCAATTAATTTTGGACAGAATTGACTGTATGTATTTACAACACTGAAATGCAGCTTGTTCTCGCATGTATTTTTAACGGGACACCTAGGTCAAGGACACGTGGGTTGGAGGTTGGTACATCTTAGTTGTCAATTTTTTTCGAGCCACCATATGGGATTTGGATTCCCATGAGGGAGATGGAGAGGTGGGGGAGGAGGGCGGAGTAAAGGATTGGGGGGGGGGGGTGTGGGAGCGGGCGGTGGGGGGTGAAGGCTCGTACCCTTCGGCGTTGAGGGTAAGAGGGTTGTAGATTTTAGTCCTGAGGGCAGGTAGAGATCAATGCCTTTCTGGGGGAAGGGGAATTTTCGAGCGACAGGGTCTCGCATGTAGGGCAGGTCAGGAAGATCGGGGGTGGGGGTGTGCTAACATCCGTGAGCTTGGAGAAGCACCTGAGCAGAAGTGTCTGGAGAAGCGTAGGGATAAGGGGGAGGGAGGAGGGGAGGTATTCTGGTGTGCATTAAGGCATGGAATAGAGTAGTAGTGTAACGTGGGTTCTGGATTGGGGGCAGGCCTCGGAAACCACGGGGGTCACCAGGACGGTATTAGTCGTAACAATAAGAGCGGCGTTCACATGACGCTTGACAGGGTTTGAACAGATCATGCCTTTCTTTAATTTTATTTTTAACGTTCTTTGTTGTTGAAACAAAGAAGTAAAAAGGTAATAAGTTTTTAGTCTTTACAAAGTTTTGTTTTTTTAACACAATTTTAAAAATTTTTACTCAGATGTCGATTCTTATTGATGTTTTTGTGATATTCCTTTTTATAGGATCATTGATTTCCACCGGAGGCAAGTTCTGTTGCTTCTTATGTGAAATATGAAATTTTGAGGTTTATTTTTTGTTTTTGTTTTTGTTTTTTTTTCTTCTTTTTTTTTAAGATAAAAATTAAGCGAGTAAACAGTGCCATAATGGAATCGTTTTGAGGGACAGAAAGTTTTTTTCGCTGCTGTCAAAAATGAAACGATTCAAAAGTTAGTTACTGCAGTTTGCATTTATTTAAAGGAGGTTGGGTGGTGGTGGGGGGAGGTGCTTTAATAGTGGGGAAAAATGTTTTGATTTGAAACCAGTTAAACGGAGAAAAAATGGTCCGTAGTCAACTTTAAATGTGATTTGCTGCATGAATGAAAAAAAAAACCTTGTGTATTTTGTGCCTCTAAATAAATACAAAAATTAGAAATTAAAATAAAACACGTGTGAGTGGCAGTTAAGGTTTGGGGGGGTGAGGGTTAATTTATGTGCAGTTGTCTTTGTGGGAAACAAAAGCGTTTGCGTGACGCGCGTGGGTGTTTGTAATTGTCTGCCCCGTGAAAACGTGGAGTGAAGTGAGAGCCGGGTCATAGTGGTGGTGGTTGACATCCTGCATTTTGTTGCCACCGAAGAATTTTGGAAAAAACAAACAAACAAAGAATGAAGACCATTCATACCTTTTTTCGATTTCATAGACATGACTTCAGAACAAAGGTTTTCGGTCTTTTCTAAATAATTATTTAGTTAATAGTAATCTGTTGTATTGTTGAGTTTGTGACATTTCTGTAAGCAGA
Source organism: Protula sp. h YS-2021 (assembly GCA_949752745.1). Classification (NCBI taxonomy): domain Eukaryota; kingdom Metazoa; phylum Annelida; class Polychaeta; order Sabellida; family Serpulidae; genus Protula; species Protula sp. h YS-2021. Next base: position 59,348 of record CATKHT010000002.1, on the reverse strand, counting down.
AGACAATAAGTGTTTACTGTGGGATTTTTTATTTTGAATTTCAAGTAGTCGTTGCTCAGTTTCGTTTTATCCACGCAATAAAAATGGTAACATTTGGTTTCCTTTCCCTGTTCAGTGTGAATGTTACACTCGGTTTTAATGGTCACGTGATTGGTCGAAAGCCAGAATAAAATTTTGAAAGTAAATGATTGTGTTTTTTTTTATTCCTCCCCTCCGCCCCGCCCTCCCCCGTCCACACACACGCGTGCCCTACCTCCACCCGAAAATAAATGAATCGCGTTTTTCTCGTTTGAGTTTGTCCATTGCTTTGGTATCGAGCTATCGGGACCAGACTCCTTGACAACACGATCGGCGTTTGAACCTCATGCATGAAGCAGAATTAATGTACCTACGCATTGATCCCTGTAGAGTCTCGAGGCATTGTATGTGTGTGGGGGGGGGGGGGGGTTAGGTATAGCAGTCTTTAGAAGCGATTAGCACGCTTAACCCTTGTTTCCTATTGAGTCTCGCAGCATTGTGTGCGTGTGGGGGTGGGGGGTAGGTGTAGCAGGCTTTAGAAACGATTAGCACGCCTAACCCTTGTTCCCTATTGAGTCTCACAGCATTGCGTGTGGGGGGGGGGGATGGCAGGCTTTGGAAGCGATTAGCACGCTTAATCCTCATTCCCTATAAAGACTCGCAGTTTTGTTTGTGTGTGTGGGGCGGGGGGTAGGGGTTGGGGAGGGAGGGATGTATGAACATTTTAATAAAAACACGAATAGTTTGTGGGGAACACACTGCATATGTTAATTACCTCCAACGTTCAGCACAGAGTCGTTTGAGTTTTGCAGCCTTTACTTTCTTCCTTGGCTGAGGTGATAGGGGTGATAGGAAGCTTTGGAAGTGAGAGGTCCGAGTTAGACTGAGAGCCCAAATTTACAGTGACTTGCTTGCCAGTTTGCAGGCTCTACCCTTCTGCCCCATCCCAGCGGCAATCAGTGCGCATTTAACATTATCTGCTGAATTGATCTGTCAGTTAGGAATTCGGAATTGTAAGGCCTGTTTGATAATTGAGGGATAATCAGTTCTAAATTTCAGAGTATGAAATAGAGACCGACGTTTTACGACTTTTCCCCACGTGGCTGTTATTTCACTTTTTTCACCAGGACTCCACAGAGATTTTGTCTCCTTGTAAACCTCTGGAAGGGTGGCGGTCTTTATTTCTGAAATGTAAAGTCTAACTCCCCGGGCCACAGAACAAGATGTCAAAATTCTAAGCAAAATACCTAAATTCTCATGCCTATACGTCGTGACTGGATTTCACATTTTAGTTTCAGCAAGAAGAAGCAACAAAGTAAAAAAAATAGTGTTTTGCCTGCGTTCTCTTTGTTTTAAATTGTCTTGGTCTTTTATTAATATGCTATTTCAAAAGTATATTGTTATAAAATATAATCTAAAGAGTTTAAATTCCATCCTTCCATCGCAGTGACCAAATCTTGGGCGTTCCTTGTTTGATTAAAATTGTAGAAGTGAAACTTTTCGACATAGCTAATTAATAGCGTTTGTCACAAATATATTAGTATAAATTAAATAAGACTCTTTTAGTTTTTTTATGTAAAAAAAAAGAATTAAATCCCAAATGAAAAAGTTTTGAAGACCGGACGCGTGTTTTTGTTTCATTTATATTTATTTATTCTAAAACACCAATGGCATCATAATGAGTGCAGGTCAACATGATAATAGTCCTGATTTTAAAATGAGTAATAATTTTATACACATGCGTGCATTGTAAACCAATTTCAATGTGGTTTTTCTTAAGTCAGCTTTATATTCATAGTGAACCCCCCCCTCTACCATCAATATGTACGTATTTGTTTGAAGAACAATATTTCCTCTTTCGTTTTATAGGTAATCGTCCTGAAGAAATACAGTGGGTCTTGTGTGTTCAATGGCCTGATCGATTCTATATATTGCCTTAGGGTACTACAGAATACTCTACTACTCATATTTATATATGTTTATATTCATTGCATTTGACATTCAGCTACACATAAGTTGGAAAATACACATAAAATGGAAAATAATGCAAAACTTATTTTATTGGTGGCTTGCTTTGCCATATATATGGGATGGGCTCATTTCGAAAACGAGAAATTATCTCTAAATTTAGAACTTGTGAGACACGAAACTGAAGCGAAACGCCTTGATAATGAAAGACAAAAGCGTGAATTTGAGGAACAAGAAAGAAAGAGACAGGCTCAGTTAGAGACTATTAAGCTGCAGGTCGAGTTCACGCGTTTGGAAGATGAAAGAGAGAAGCGTGAACATGAGGAAAAGGAACGAGTTAGACAGGTTCAGTTAGAGCAAGCTAAACTTGATGTGGCATTAAAGCGTTTGGATAGCGAAGACGAAAAGCGTGAACATGAGGAAAAGGAACGAGTTAGACAGGCTCAGTTAGAGCAAGCTAAACTTGAAGTAGAATTAAAACGTTTGGCTAGCGAAGACGAAAAGCGTGAACATGAGGAAAATGAACGAGTTAGACAGGCTCAGTTAGAGCAAGCTAAACTTGAAGTAGAATTAAAACGTTTGGCTAGCGAAGACGAAAAGCGTGAACATGAGGAAAATGAACGAGTTAGACAGGCTCAGTTAGAGCAAGCTAAACTTGATATAAAATTAAAACATTTGGAGAATCAAAAAGAAAAGCGTGCACACGAAGAAAGGGAAAAAGACAGAAATCGGCAACATGAATTGAGTTTAGCTGAGAAACAAAAACAAATGAGAATTACTGAAATTGCAGCAGAAGAACGTATGCAAGCTGTGCGAATAAACAGTGAAGAGTTGAGGGCCCAGTTGGCAAGAGATGAAGAGAAACTAAAACTCGAAAACAAACGCATGGATATCCTGGAGAAAAACCTCAGGGACGCACACGCGCGCTGTGCAGAACTCATCGGTAACGAAGGAGAAAACCGATTTAAAGTTTCTTTTTCCGGATTTAATATCAAACTTCCCTCTTTATTTTCTAACGATAAGGAAATTCTGGCTAACTGTCAGAGACTGATAGATAACGCAGTCAGACTAAGTGGTGGATTGCCGTCAATTGGATTTGATGAGGAGGATAAATTGTTCATCGAATGGGATGATAATATTTAGCGCTGGTTTGTGTAGTTGCACATTATTCTGAAACAATTTGCACTTTTCTCGAACAATTACAGACCACTTTTTTATACGAGTTGCTCGTGTGTTGTCTATGTGAAGCGATATTTGCAAAAATTCTCTCACACATTTGTCTAAAACGTAATCAGCAGGTCATAAAAGGGAACGGTTACTCGATAAATAATGGATTAGCGTGAAATTAAATACGAAGCTTAAGCTGGGATAATAATCAAGAGTTGACAAGTCAAAAACCTGCAAACAGCATATTGAAATTGTACAACCAGTCTTTCCAACTCCTTTCTCCTCAGTGATCATTTTGTACTTGTTTCTGCTCTGGTCACAGTGGTCCTATGTCCACCAGATTTTGTAGCTACTCGATGAGTAGATATGCATCATTTTGTCCTTATTTGTGTCTTTGACATTTTCTTGCATTCTTTCATGTAGATTGCATGTATACCTGGCAAAATTAATTTCATCGAAGCGTCTGATGGATCCAAATGTAAAGATGCTAAACCACATTTGATGAAGAAGACAACAATGCAATCAAGGATTAACATTATTAAAAAGGCGGCAAAATATCCTTAAAAAGAACCGCTATCCACTAAAACGGCCGCAGTGCCCGTGCAAAAACGGATACGCTAACAACTATGTTACTATCAATCAAAGTACTGACTCTAAGTCAACTTCAACAACTAACTAAACCATGAGTACTGTCACAGACTACTGAAAACTACAAAGAACCTGTGTGTGGGCACATTTACACGAAATTAAATAGAAAGTTAAAGCTGAATTTGTTATGATAATCACATCGTAAACACAGATAATGAACGCTAACGGTATTATATAATAATAATATAATAATAATAATAACAATAACAATAACACTAAAAATAATAATAATAACAATAATAATAATAATAATAATTCCTCTTGCTTTCAGTTTGTAAAAACATTAAAAATTGGCTTGAGATAGTTGTAGTCTCATAATCTTTAAGTTGTATGATAACTCTTTTCTAATTTTACGATTTTTAAATCTTCGTTGTTTTTCATCAAACAAAGTTTTATGTGTAAAAAATTGTTAGGTTGTAAAACTGACTGAATAGTCTATCTGTACGGTTGTTGTATAAGAAAAAATGTAAATGAAATTAAACTTTGCTGTTGCTGTAGAATTGATTATCTTTCTGTTCGCTCTTTTTGAAGGCCAGATCATCAATATAAGCTTGCTGCAAAGTGTGTCTATGATACAGACAGGTTAAGGAAGAATATTAATACAAACCTATGACAGTATGTGTGTGTTTGTGTTTATTTTGTATTTTAATTTTTTTTACTAAAGAAGAATAGTTTTTGCTTTCATAATGATTGCGCGTCAAGATGATAATAGTCCTGATTTTAAAATCATTAATAATTCTATATATATGTGTGCATTGTGAACCGGTTTCATAATATTTGTGTAGATATGTGTAGATATTTGTTTGGGGAACAATAAACTGGTCTCGTTTCGAATGTAATCTACATGTGTGACCACAGTGAAATACATGTTTGCTCTATTGACAGTGTCTCTTGTGTATTAAGTGTCTAAATTGGTTCCCACAGTCACTCTAGAGTAGCTTTGGTATCGCGTAATTTTTATTGATGACGCTTGTCGGTCTATTAAGTGGCCTGATTTGCCTTTATTGATTACCTGAGAGTACTTCAAAATACTGCTGTACTTCTATTTATATCTGTTTATACTGATTAAATATGTTATTCAGCTACACATAAGTTATAGAATGGAAAGTAATACAAAAATCTTTTTATTCGTTTCTTCATTGGTGGCTTGCTTTGCCATGTTTATGGGATGGGCTCATTTCGAAAATGAGAAATTATCTCTAAATTTAGAACTTGTGAGGCTCGAAACTGAAACGAAACGCCTTGATAATGCAAGACAACAGCGTGAATTTGAGGAACAAGACAGTGAGAGACAGGCTGAGTTGGAAACTACTAGGCTCGAGGTCGAGCTGAGGCGTTTGGAAGATGAAAGAGAGAAGCGTGAACACAAGCAAAGGGAGACAGACAAAATTCGGCAACATGAATTGAGCTTGGCTGAGAAAAAACAGCAAATCAGAATTACTGAAACTGAAGCAGAAGAACGCATGCAAGCTAAGCGAATAAACAGTGAAGAGTTGAGGGCCCAGTTGGCACGAGATGAAGAGAAACTAAAACTCGAAATGAAACACATGGATATCCTGGAGAATAACCTCAGGAACGCGCATAGGCGCTGTGCCGAACTCATCGGTAAAGAAGGAGAAAACCGATTTCAGGTTTCTTTTTCCGGATTTAATATCAAACTTCCCTCTTTATTTTCTAACGATAAGGAAATTCTGGCTAACTGTCAGAGACTGATAGATAACGCAGTCAGACTAAGTGGTGGATTGCCGTCAATTGGATTTGATGAGGAGGATAAATTGTTCATCGAATGGGATGATAATATTTAGCGCTGGTTTGTGTAGTTGCACATTATTGTAAACAATTTGCACTTTTCTGGAACAATTTCCAACCACTTTTTACACGAGTTGCTCACTTGTTTCCTATGTTGTGTGATATTTGCAAAAAAAGTTTGTTACGTATTTATCTAAAACGTAATCAACAGGTCATAAAAAGAAACGTTTACTTGATAAGTAATGGGTTAGCATGGAAGGAAATAACTTGGGCTGATAGTGGGATAAAAATGATACCTAACAATTGAAAAGTTACAGACTTGCAAAAATATATTCAAATTGAACAGGCCGTCTTTTGAATCAGTTTTTATTCTGTAGTAATTTTGTACTTGTTTCCTCTGGCCAGATTGTTCCTATGACCACCAGATTTAACACGTATGTAGTACTTGATGTAAAAATGTGCATATTCTTGTCCTTGTTTTTGCCTTTTTACATTCTTCCTCGTTCTTTCAGGTAGATTGCATGTATACCTTACAAAAGTAATTTAATAGAAGCGTCTGATGGATCCGGAAATAAAGATGCTAATGCACATATGATAACGACAGCAATGCAATCACAGTATAACATTATTAAACAGTCGACAAAATACGTTATGTGCCCGATACATGCTAATATCCTATGAACAAGAGCTACATACTAAAATGACCGACGTGCCCGATGCATGCAAGATATCCTAAAATGAATAGCTACCCACTAAAATGACCGACGTGCATGAAAAAGGAAGCACTAAAAGCTATACTGGTAGCAATGAAACTAGTGAGTCTAAGTCAACTTCAGCAGCTAACTAAACAATGAGTAAATTCATATAGTACTTAGGGTTACAAACAACCGGTTTTTGGGTGAATTTAAAAGATTTAACCATGAAATTGTAATGATAATCACATGGTAAACACACAATGAGAGCTAACGATATTATTTGATAATAATAATAATAATAACAATAATAATAATAATAATAATAATAATAATAATAATAATAATAATAATAATAATAATAATGATAATAATAATGATAATGATAATGATGATAATAATAACAATTCTTGCTTCCAGTTTATAAAAGCATTAGTCTTTTTGAAGGCCAGATCCACCATATAAGCTTGCTGCAAAGTGTGTCTATGAAACACAGAAGTTAAACTAGAAACTTGGTTCAAACCGTCAATAGTATAGCCCGTATATATGCCCCAATTTTAAATTTGTCACAGTGTTTTTATGAATTAAAATTCATGAACGTTAATAAACTACCGCTACACTGTGTATACAGGCTTTAAATTTATTCATGAAACATGAAAAAAATCACTTTTGAGCTTAAAATATCCTTTTCAAAAGAATTTATCCGTCTATTGATTATGGCAAATGAGAACAAAGAAATTCATTTGACAAAATTTAATGTTTGATCAACAATCATCTGGGTATTTTTTACACTTGTGTAATGAAGCAGCCTCGTTTTAATATCTGAGAATAGCTGAGACGTGTGAAGCAATGGGTAAGCAAATATCGATCAATAATTTCACTGTAGACCAGCCTCGGTGGCCTGGTGGTTAGAGTGCCCGCCTCGAGATTGGAAGGTCGCGGGTTCAAACCCCGGTCGAATCATACCAAAGACTTTAAAATCGGTATTCCTCCTTGCTACACTCCACATTTAAGGGTTAGAGGGAGGGCTGGAATGCCCCATTTTGGCATAATGTGGCAGGGGATTCCAATATGGCTATAGATCTTGAAAGGGATCTAAAGTACAATACACTAGAATTTCACTGTAGAGTGATTGCCTAGAATAACCAAACATGTGGTATCAAATTGGCGCTATAGGTGCCAGAATTAAGCACTAAGAAAAATGATATTTAGATTATAAGGAAACAATGCTCATCATTTCAAAAGTTTGAATAGTTGTTTGACACTTTGACTCCAGTTGGTCTTTATCTTGGTGTCAAGATTCTCAACAATTAATTGTAAGAAATTATTAAAAAAGGTATTTTCGTCTGCCTAATATTTGGAGTCTAGTGGCTTTGACCTTTGGCTTGGAGCAACAAAGGTGTAAGACATCATTCGGCAATTGTACAAAGAAGATTTCAAGCCAATATCATTAAAAGTTACATACGGAAAACTATATATGTACATGTTCAGCCCGGAGGTAGATCGCTCTCATGTACCAACTGGACACCAAGTGAACCTACTTTTTAAAATTACTCATAAGCACGGAGTGCGTCTGGCTTCAAAATAAATCTCTTCCTACCTCCGCTTTTTTCTATTTTGGACATTTATGCTAACACATATCATGTCTAGTTGCCTCACCCCTGTGGTATTCAACTGAAAATATCTGTTATCATGTGGTATATTAGCATACAGTGCTATTATTTACTGGTATGAACAGTAATATACCGGGATTGCTGCTGAAGTGTTTGCGATCCTGTGCAACAGGAAGTGCATGAGTGTTGTAAGAGTAACTTCACGTTTTAAAGGGTCTTATAGGTACTGCTCTCTTAGAAGCCATGCTGTATTGTTTTTACTGAATGCTGTGAATCATGACTGTTGCACTTTTTCTGTAAACTATGGAGCATTACTTAATGCAGTGTTTTACCTTAAGAGGGTTACATTTTTGTCAACTATGACATTATATCTGGATCACCCTTTTGTTAATCTTTTTACATTCCAAGTTTTTATGAAAATAGAATTGATCAGTATAAAAAGTAAAACTAAGTCTCTTTGCAATGCATTAAGCGACTGAATTATTACCCAATTTAAGATTTGAAATGGTACTTTGTTCTAAACATAAGTATCAGTGGTGATCCATAACAGATGTGAATCAGTTTAAACCTCTCAGGTATGAGAATAAAACAAAAACGAGAATTTTATAAACTTTCTAATTTAAATTTATAAATTTCTTAACTTTATGCTGATCTGCTTTTCATTCTAATTATTCGCAGGTATTACTGCATTTATCCTCAAAACATCTTGTAAAGTATTGAACCACGTGACACTTCGAAAGTCGTGCCTTATTTTTTGTAACTATCAGTGTGCACATTATATTACACATGCATTCGAACAGATTAATAAAATGGGTATTTTGACAGGACGATAACCAAGGTCTGTCGGAGTTCAGAGGTTCCTTCATGTTCTTAACAAAGCATGTTTCAGTGGTTAACTCGCTACTTTGGGTGATTTTTGGAGTTGACATGGCCCCTCCCCCCCCCCCTTGACCAAAATCTTATCCGCCACCGTGACTTATTGAAGAAAGTATGTTAACATATATTTTAGCATAGCATGGCATGGTATGTATGCTATAGCTAAGCTAAACCATTTAAAATGGCGGTTCTGAGCAAAACAGGAAATTAAGTTGCAGGGTTGAAGTCTGAGAGAGGGTTGAAGAGAAACGCATCTCTGCTTGCGTGATATGAGTCACCGCCAACTGTTATCTGCCATGACCAGTTTAGTGCTTGTTGCATTTAAAATGATTACATTCTGTGTATGTTTTGATCATAACTGACACAAATACAGACTTGTCGCTGTTTTGGACCGAAGTTCTTTTTAATTTGGATGTTATTTTTTGATTTACTGTACATTTGCATTTCAGCAAAATTACATCTAGTTTGATAACAACACAATTCAACTGCCGGGTAAAACGGGGATAATAATCTTTTTACTTGAAAAAGTAGCTTCAAAAAGAGAGTAGCAAGTCTTCCGATAACTACTCTCCGATAATGGCTGCAGTCGTCCAATAAACGTTGCATTGTTGATTGGTTGTTTGTGTGTGTCTGTGACACTATCAAAATGATTAGCGAACTAAGAACGGGGTTTTAACGTGACTCTTGATGGTGGCATGTTTTAAGGAGGGAGGGCTGTAGCATAGCCCAAATGATATCACGTTTTAAAGGGTAAGAAAAATAAAGTTTGCTCTCATGACAATGTTATCTTATTAAAATAATTTCTTTAGTAATCACTTTCATGATTTTGGTGTAAAATATAAACAATTTATTGAATAATTTATGTTAAAATTGAGTTATTTTTTCAGTAATACAACAGGTTTTAAACTTTCATGTCATGGCAACCCTTTTGCTATTTTTGTTTCAGATTACTAGTTCCCTATGTTTTAAAAATAGAATTGATGAATATCAAAAGTAAACGTGTTTTAGGTATAACTGTTCTGAACAGGAAAACGGTCAATCAGCTGACTAATTCCCCCATTTAAACAAATTATGTATAAATATTAAAGATATTCAACAGTAGATGAAATATGTATTCCAAGGTTATTTATCCAAGGAGTAAAGCAACAAATCAGAAATGCATAAAAGTTATGCCTAACTTAAGTTGTTAACTTAATTGAGGGTTTCGGTTACTCGTTTGATTATAGCGTTAGTGTGGTAATTACAAAGTTCCGGTTCGAATCCAGCTTTGAGCGATAAGCAGGGGATTGAGGTTCCCTACAGTCGCTCTAGTCAGCGAATATAACGGATAATTAGATAACCTAATACTGAATTTAACATTAACGCTTGCTGAGTATTCCAGCCTTCCCCTGAAAAATTATCCTTTAATTATCTTGTAAACTTGCAGGTTTTACTTCATTTGCCCCCCCCCCCCCCAAAAATAGTTTCTTTTAAATAGGTTTATGATGTATCACATAGAAAGGCATACTTCCTTTCTATAACTGTCAGTAAATATATTATAGTGCAGAGATATTGAACAGGTAACTATAAATAGTCATGTCGATGCATATGAAAAGACCGTGATTCATGTTAATAAACATTGTAACACACATACAGCGTGCTGTGTATATTATGCTACCCTACTATCAGGAAAACTAATATGAACTATTTAAAACATAATATTAAGGAAGACTTTTGACTTTTACAAGTCTTTCTAGATAAAAGAGTGTAATAATACGATATTATTAAGTTATACTTATATATATTCTTATAACACTCAAACAGTTATATTTTTGTTAAGACAAAAGTGTGATATATCTCGCCCCTTATTAAAGAAATGAAAATGGATAAGGCGTTTGTAGTGTTAGTTATGATCAGTTCTATTATGCTTTTTACATCAGGTAATTGTTTAATAATTGACACGATGGAATACTGATGGAACACTGATCAATTTTATGTGTGTGAATGTGTATACAGTGTGTTTATGTGATACATTACCTCAAGACAATTTTGAAAAGGGACCGTGATCATTACGAGCTTCTTTTTGAGAGGCTCTGCACGAAATGATTTTCATGTGTCAAAATTTTAAAATACTAATTGGAAGTTGGTTTAACTATCTGACTGAAAGCTAGTGTGCATATATAATTCTCTGGAAATATGCAAATTAGCTAAATTTATATGTGGTATGTTATGAATATATGCTGTTCCAATTGTGACAGTTCTTAGTTCTTATGTTGGATAACACCATTCACGTGTAAAACTACAGGAAAAAAGGGCCAGGGAACAAGAAACACAAGAAGACAGCCAATTTGCTGCGTCTCACATGTAGTCTTTTTGTGGCTCAAACCAGGGGGTGTTTAGGCTCAATTTTGTGGCCAAATTCTACATGCTGTCTTTTTGGACTAGGGACAATTGTTATTACTTGAATTAAGCCAACATCCATTCAAAATTTAACCGTCTGTAGAATATGCATTTCGATTATGCACCTGTACAATATACCTTGCTAAATGACTTTCAATTCATTACCAAACATTAAATTGTAACTAGTTGTTCTGCTCATAGTTAAAGGTGCTTTGAACTACGCTCAGAAGTCCTCAGGTACCACATGTCACTGCTCTCATACTCAAAACGAAGGCTGTGCTGATTTAGCTGATGGCTATGCATACCTCAGTGGAACCCAGTTCAAGTACTCTAGCTGGGGAACGGTACCTGACGCAACCATTCGGTGTGACTTCCACGACACAAGAGCCAATCAATGCTGCTGCGAAGCGCATAAAAACCATCAGCATCAGCTATTCAACTTCAGACCTGCCGTTAGAAGTAAGTAAACCAAGTGCAATCTTGGTGGTTAATTTTTGTGAGGATGCTACGAAATTATTTGAATTCAACTGGAAGAACGGGATTTGGGGAGGGGGTTATTTACCATTAAAACATATAAGCATATGTCTACAAATCAATTGTTAACAATGGTTACCAAATATTAACGAAATTAATTATTAATATTAATTATTCTTCTTAAAAGCAAAATGAGAGTGTACGCGAGTATGTTACTGTACTCCTACTGCAGCTTCAGCAAAAGTTATAGAATGTAGCAAGTAAATATAGCACCAATAAAATAAAGTTTAGTGCTGATATTTTTGGTTAAACCATATAAGATTTTATTGGTCTCTTTAACAATGAAACTAGAACTGCATCTAAGATTAATTTTAGGTTAACTTTCCTCTTCTGGATGAAGACGGGTGGTTTTGGAGAGAGGTGGAGCTCCAACCAGTCCCCTCCACATTCTTAGAAATACGTTTTCTAAAAATGCACACATACGATGGTAGAAATCAGCATTCCCCTGCAATGAATGAATTAGAGATGTACGAAGGTATAATTAAGCATTTTCTACATGTAAAATTAAAACTCAATGTTATTTCTTTACCTATATAGAACTTAAAGCTAATACTATTTCTTTACCTATATATAACTTAAAGCTAATACTATCTCAAAATACAAATTAAAAACACTTGATGAATATGCAGTAAAATATATATTTTCAAGCCGTTTTACTAATTAGTTTCAATAACTTGATACATTAGTTGAGTTTCTTTGATTGATTAGTTTAATAAAAGCATCTGCCAAAATTGCTGTCGGTCCGAAATTAATCAGTGATGCTTTCTGTTTATCTTTGCAAAAATGGAAATAAAAATGGATTACTTGCTATGAATGAGCATCAGTGTGTGTTTTTAATATTTTAGAAAATCCAGGCTTTACTGAAGAATGGATGTTTTGTGGTTCGGATTCCATTTCGGATATATCTCGGTGCAATGGATGTCCCACTCAAGCAGGCTGCACGTGTCCAACAGATAAATGTCCGACTCAGTCCAGCTGCACATGTCCAACAGACGCAAATCACGTGTCGAGACCAAACGCAGAGTCACAAGATGATACTGCAGGTAATTCAACTTAAACCTGTCTATCATAATGGGAATACTGAATCTGCTCTTCTGGTATCTAGGCAAATTCAGCTAAAAGACTACCTAATTTTAAATCAGTACATCAATATGACATTTATTTGACTTTAATATAAACTTACCTGTTGTAAGCCAAGAGTTCTCCCTTTTTTACCTCTCAATTTTAAACTATATATGCAGCATGTGTATATAATATCTTATCTGGGATAAATGTGATTAAGCACTCTTAACGATCCTTACAGGCATCGTTTTGAAAGGCATCTACTCTGCAGGAAATTGTTTTAATAGGTTAAAGTTTTAAAATATTGATTTGAAGTTAGCATAACTATATAATTGAAAACAAGGGTGCATACGTAATTCCCTGAAAATATGTAATTTAATTAAACATATTTCTAGTAAGGTTACAAATATAAGCTGTTACAATTGTAACAGTTCTTTGAAATGTATAACGCTTATTAGTACCTGATTTTGCGAACATATCAGAGAATCGTCTCCTTCAGTGGATAGTGTAAAATGATATAGAAATCTCACGCTACCATGTAACAACATGTCTTGCAAGGGGAGAGAAACATAACACAAGAAGGTAGCAAATGTACTGAGATGTGCATGTAGTCTTTCTGTGGCGCGAACCAGAGGCCGATATTCCTGCAATTTGGTGGCCAATTTGCAAAGTTCTACATGTAGTCTTTTTACTTGAATTTAGCAATCTTCCTTTAAAAATTTATGCACTTATACAATGTGCCGACTTTTAATTTACTCTCAGACATTAGATTGTAACTAGTTGTTCTGCTCATAGCTGAAGGTGCTGTGAACTACGCTCAGAAGTCCTCAGGTACCACATGTCACTGCTCTCATACTCAAAACGAAGGCTGTGCTGGTTTAGCTGATGGCTATGCATACCTCAGTGGAACCCAGTTCAAGTACTCTAGCTGGGGCACGGTACCTGACACAACCATTCGGTGTGACTTCCACGACACAAGAGCCATTCGGTTCTTAAGATTTATGGAGGATATCAATGCTGCTGCGAAGCGCATAAAAACCATCAGCATCAGCTATTCAACTTCAGACCTGCCGTTAGAAGTAAGTAAACCAAGTGCAATCTTGGTGGTTAATTTTTGTGAGGATGCTACGAAATTATTTGTATTCAACTCGAATAACGGGATTTGGGGAGGGGTTTACTTGCAATTAAAATATATAAGCATATGTCTACATATCAATTTTTAAAAATGGTTACGAAATATTAACGAAATATTTAATTCTTCTTAAAAGCAAAAATGTATGCCATGAGAGTATGTTACTACACTCCTACTTCCGCTAAGGCAAATGCTGTAGAATGTAGCAAGTAATTTTAGCACCAATAAAATAAAGTTCCGTGCTGATATTTTTAGTTTAACTATTTACGATTTTATTGGTCTCTTCAGCAATCAAACTAGAACTGCATCTAACGTTAATGTTAGGTTAACTTTCCTCTTCTGGATGAAGACGGGTGGTTTTGGAGAGAAGTGGAGCTCCAACCAGTCCCCTCCACATTCTTAGAAATACGTTTTCTGAAAATGCACACATACGATGGTAGAAATCAGCATTCTCCTGCAATGAATGAATTAGAGATGTACGAAGGTATAATTAAGCATTTTCTACATGTAAAATTAAAATTGAATGTTATTTCTTCACCTATACATAACTTAAAGTTAATGCTTTTTCTAATAGAAATTCAAAGAACTCGATGAAAATATAGTAAAATATAATTTTCAAACCGTTTTACTAATTAGTTTCAATAACTTGATAGAATAGTTTTGGTTTCTTTGATTGATTAGTTTAATAAAAGCATCTGCCAAAATTGCTGTCGGTTCGAAATTAATCAGTGAGGCTTTTTGCTTATCTTTGCAAAACTGACATAAAAATGGGTTACTTGTTATGAATGAGAAATGAGTGTGTGTTTTTAATATTTTAGAAAATCCAGGCTTTACTGAAGAATGGCTGTTTTGTGGTTCGGATTCACTTTCGGATATGTCTCGGTGCAATGGATGTTCCACTCTTGCAGGCTGCACATGTCCAACAGATAAATGTCCGACCCAGTCAAGCTGCTCATGCCCAACAGAGTCAAAAGATGATACTGAAGGTAATTCATCATGAACTTGTCTAACACAACCGAATACTGAACCTGTTCTACTGGTATCTAGGCAAATCCAGCTAAAAGACTACTGAATTTTAAATCAGTACATCATATGACATTTTTTTACTTTAATGTCAATTACCTGTTGTAAGCCAAGAGTTCAGTATGTTTTACTCCCTCAATTTATGACTGTTTGCCATATTTATGAGATTTAGCAGTAGCACTTTTTTATGGACAAGCTTCTTTATTCATCATAAAAGCATACAAATGAGTTTGTCTTTGTCTATGTGATATTGTCACTTGTTTGTATCGGTCAATAGCATGTCTATCGTCGGTGCCTATTTCGTAGGTGGGTCTGAAGAATCCGGAAATAAAGATGCTCAAACACGATGTGATGATGAAGACAACAACGCAATCACAGAGCAACCCTTTTTCATCATGTTTATTGTCTCTACCA
The DNA here is from genome assembly GCA_949752745.1 of Protula sp. h YS-2021. NCBI lineage: Eukaryota > Metazoa > Annelida > Polychaeta > Sabellida > Serpulidae > Protula > Protula sp. h YS-2021. The sequence continues at coordinate 44,073 of CATKHT010000002.1, read as the reverse complement.
TTCTCTTTCTTGCGTGTTTCGTTGTTGTTTTAATATTACTGAAAAAGCAGCAAAATATGCTGAAAAGAATGGCTACCTATTGTAATGCCCAACCTGCTCGAGGCATGCAGGAAAACAGGTACGCTAGCAGCTATGCGTCTATTTATTCAACTACTGACACCACGCCAACCTCAACAGCTCACAATGATTATTTGACTCTCCCGGTCACTGCAAGGACGTCCCAGAGTACGGAGGGTTACCAAGAACCGATGTGTTTGCGCCTTTAGATATAGATCGATGTTCTTGTCGGGACAAACCTAAATACTCATAACTAAGTTGTAGTGTATTCATATGTCACGATTTTTATTCCTCACACGTACATGAGTGCTAACTAGCAATAATAGCAATAGAAATAACAATAATAACAATAATATTAATAATAATAATAATAATTACATTGGTGATTGGGTTGATGGTAGTGGTGGTGGTGGTGGTGGTGGTGATAGTAATAGTGGTGGTGGCAGTGTTTGGAGTTGGTAGTGGTAGCGGTGTTGGTGGTGGTTCTGGGGGTCAAACATATCGACTGCTTGAGTAAAAATCAAAGTCATAGTCGAAAAATGGCTGAAAGAACCCTATATGTCGAAAATCCTTGCTTGTGGTATAAGAACTTACATTACCTGCAATGACTCGTATCATGATATGAGACATTAACTCCCCATGTGTGTTTTGATCAAATGTTAAATAAATCATTGTTTGCATAGCGGCTGGTTTTAAGTTTTTACCTGCTTTCAAACAAGATGATTTCGGGTTTTTTAATGTTAGAATAGAGTTAACTCCATCTATTATCGGTGCACAAAAGAAGATCACGGCAGACGGTGTTTGACACATTCATTCACATACAAAACGAATGACAAAGCTCCATAAATTGTCTATTGAAAAACACAACACTTTATGTCACTTCGTGCTGAATAAATCCCCATTCCACAAGAACCTGTTGTTGTCACTGAGATACGATTCAAAGCAGAATAAAATGTTTTTCTGTAAGCCAGTAACTTAAAGGTTTTTGAAGTAGTATTCCATGATCAAAAGTGCCAATGGCTTTCTGTAGATCAATAAGCACCATTCCTGTAAACAATCAGTACCATTGCTGTACAATCAGAACTATTTATGTAAACAATCAATACTGTTCCTGTAAGCGATTAGAGTCATTAATGTAAACACTTAGTACCATTCCTGCAAACAATCAGCACCATTCCTGTACATATTCAGCCCCAATGCTCTAAACAATTAGAAGCATTCCTGTAAGCAAACCTTTGTCTTATTAAAATCTGTGATGTCATTTAAGTGTGTAAGACATTTCAGCAAAATGTGTGATCTAAAATCCAACAAGAGAGTAGAGTACATAAGTGCCTAGCTATAGCAATTTATTTGACCATAATCAACAGGTTTCAATAGCTTTAATACAACAGATAGTATAGACTAGTACAAACATTTTCATTCCCAGTGTCCTGATAAGATCTTACTTGTATATTGTGACCTCCTGTAGATTTACAAACATTTGATGATAATCTTCAAATGTTGTATGTAAATATAACCTTCAAATACGACTGATTCCGGCTTGTACAGCTTTTCTTACTGTAGTATAATATTATGTATTTAGCTTCCTGATTCTTAGAAAAGAATAAATAAAATAGTGGAACAACCATTTATTCATGCACATATGGTGGACCATCTGAAATTTAAATAACGACGCACTGCAATATGACGTTAACGTATTGTTTATGTATAGGTTCGTGTTATGCAGACAGTTCCAGTATCAGTATCGTATTTAAGGTACGCCTTCTCGAAACCTGTTTATTTATTTATTTTTGTGGTACGTTATGAAAAAGTGACATTTTGTCTAGCGACAATCTCCAGTGAGAGCAATGAAAACCCTGCGATTTCTTGGAATATTATACAATAAACAAAGCAGGCACACAACAACATCTAAAGAAAACAAATAAATAAGTTAATAATAAACAATAATAAATAAAAATAGTGTTAACCGAGCAAGACCTCGTCATGACAGTCCTAGCGAGTCATAGGATGTGTCTTATGCATGTTCCGCTCATTGTGACGTCATGCTTACTTTTTACGTCAGAGTCACTGCGTGATTGAAGTTTACACTCAATGTCACTGTGTTTCTATCCTGTGCTCGCGTGCTCCTGCAGCAGAAGGCAGCGTTTTACACTACAGTAAAACCTGTGCTAAGGACACTGGTTCCATTAAAGACCGAAACGCTCAGTCCCTCGCTGTCCTTAATAGACAGGTTTTACTGTACTTTTCTGTCCTGATCTTTAAGTTCAAAATAATAGTGATGTGTGTCCGCTTCCGGCGGGCGTTGTTTAAAAAATGGCTTGCAAAGAGAGCCATTGTCACGAATTAAATAAAAACAAAAGAAGTTAACATGAGTGGGCGAAAACAATACCAAATATGCAAATATTTGTTTTGATTATATACCTGTATACCCGACAAAATTTTAGCCGATATTATACGTGTAAAATACGTGGGCAAAATGGGAAAGTTAGGTGTAATATGCGTGTATTTTGGCCATTTTGCTCATCGATAATGCGCATAAAATATGCATATTTTCCCACGTAAAAATTTATACGCATTATACACGCATTTTACACGTAATTCCCACCGATTATTAAACGCCTTTTACATGTCTTTTTTCCAACGGATATTAGACAGATTTCACGCATTTTTCAAACTTATTTTATATGCATTTCAGAGTCTGCCCACCAATGTAATGACCCAGATAGCAGTCCCACATGTATTATGCACATGAACCTTTATCACTATAGTGCAGTTATAAAGTACTCCTTAAAACAATTTTCAGCATAAAAATTTTAGTGACATTGGTATTCTCATGTCTAACTTTCTATTATATTTAGAAAAAATACAGCCCTCCACCAAAATATGCAGCATTTAGCGAAATATAAACATATTATCGCTCAATGGCGGCTGTTTCCTGTCTGCGATAATTGGCCCACATTGTCAGACTACGTATAATATGCGTATATTTTTCCATGCATTTACTACGTGGAAATTTTCACGCATTATATACGTGTATTTTACATGGGAATAGCCATATCCCAAATCCCACGTAAACTACCGCTTAATATGCGTCACATATTACACGTATAACATGCATGGGCGAAAATGCGTGTAATAAACGTTCTTAAATATCCTTCTTATATACGCGAGTGAAAATGCGTTTAATATGCGTTTCTAATATGGGCATCTTTTTTTTACCATGCAAAATATATGCATAATATGCGTCCCTAGATATGCGTATAATATGCGCATTGAAAATGGGCATATATTTTCCCGCGTATTTTATATGTGTAATAAACGTTCCTTGATATGCGCATATTATACGTGGGAAAATACACGTATAATATGCGGGTTCAATATGGGCAAATTTTTTCCCACGCATTTTTACGTATAATATATGGTTCTAGAAATGCGGATATTTTTATACGTAATTTATACGTTTATTATGCGTCCGAGAAAAGATGCCCATTTTGCCTATGCATTTTAGATATTAAATACGCATCATATGCGTATACTGTTTTGTAGGGTAAGCATGTAATTATAGAAACTTAATTTAGACATATTTCCTTTCTTGCTCGCTTTATTTTCTAGATTTGTAACCATGAATTTATAATGATATGTGACACTGAGAACGCAAGAACTTAATTGAAGATGCTAAGCCCCCAACCCACCCCCCCCCCCCCCCCCACCCAGCACTTGGGCGAGACAGTGATTCACAGGAAACAAGCTATCGTCGACAGCACAGCCTGCAACCGGAGAAGGCGATGAGTAGATGCAAAAATAATTCGATACAATACAAGAAGACGGACCGACAGAACCCAGTCCATAAGCCTAAAAAAGACCCGGTCGGGGGCCAATGTTTCTGTTAAGACAAAAACGGGTATGCCCTCCTGCCCCAATCAGTCACCTCAGACAGACCCATTACTTCAGTGACCATCTACACTATAGGGTCTTTCTTCCTGCTAGATTTGATCAAAATCGAATTAGCCGTCTCTGAGATACCGTGCGCACATGGTCAAAAAGCTAAAAACACACCAAAGTGAAATTAGAAAAAAACATCGTCCCACATACAATTTTTTATCAGAATTAACCTTTCTTATTCCACGGTTTGGTGAAGATCCTATGAGTAAAAGGAAAAGGAAAGCTCTGCGTCAATCAATCATTGTAACGTCATCAGTCACGTGATCAATTAAGCCTCGCCCACTTTCTGTCTATCACCTGCCAATCATCGTGACGTCATGAATCACGTGAACAATGAATAGCCAATAAAAAAATCAATGAAGACAATGAAATCCCACCCACTTTCTTTCTATCAACAGTCAATCATCGTGACGTCACCCCCCTTATATCTATTTTTAAACTGGGAAAATTTTGCAACATTTATTTTTAGTAACTTTTTAAAAAGTAGACAACTTTTGTTATGTTCAACCGATTTGAATGGAAATTTTACCGTTTGATTCAGTTTTATGTCTAGTTTTGACATAAAGTAATCATAGGCTATTTGCATATGTGGCTGTAAGCATATTGTTTATTTTATTAACTTTTAAAAAAGCAGATAACTTTCACCATGTTCAACCGATTTTAATGAAAATTTTACTCAGTTATTCAGTGATTGAGTTATATTTCTAGTTTTAGCACAAAGTAGTCACAGTCTATTTGCACAGGTGGCTGTAAGCACGCGTTCGAATGGCAAGTCCCCCATTCAAACATGTGTTCGAATGGCAAGCCAATTCAAAGACGTGTTCGAATTATTTTTTTGGAACATATTTCGTCATGGTATTGTTGAGCAAGTTGCTTAACAATTGTTCAATAAATTGTTTAACAAGTTGTTCAACATGTTCAACATGTTGTTCAACATGTTCAACATATTTTTCAGCATGTTTATCATGTTCAACATGTTGTTCAACATGTTCAACATGTTGTTCAACATTTTCTAATAATGTGTACACATCAATTTCCTGAAGCATGAGATCCACTGACGTCATTTGCTTTTTAGCATTTGTCAGTCTTTCAATGACAACAAAATTCCCTTCTTGGTAAGATTTAACGTCCCAGATGTATGATTTGTAATATATTCACGAATGTTAGCCATCACTTTCTGTTGATATTTCGCCAATTTGATATATATTTCTCCATTAATGGGTATCATAATCAGTAAATCATCTACACTCATCTTCTTTGTAGTGGCAGCTTTACGCTCCGGTTCTCCCTTCATTTTAGGCTCTGTCTTAATTTTTCGTTTTTTACACGGCGGCGTCATAGCTGGTAACTGATCTCTTTTTATCTTTCTAAGATGTGGTCGCTTTTAACGCTGCTGACGTGACTTCGCCTTTACCATGGGCATTGCCTTAGACTTTGCTGTAGGTATTGTCTCAGGTTTTACTATAAAATTTTCTGCAGGCATTGTCTTAGATTTTCTGCAGGCATTGCCATAGATGGTAGTTGTTGTTCACTCTTCAGTATCTTGATACAAAATGTGTTACGTCTGAGGGTGGCTGTCTTTTATACTCTATAGGGGGATGTCACACTTGAGGTTGGACACACCATGTCCTAATATGTTTAGAAATAACTTTACCGATAAAGTCTTTAAACATAGCTTTATATACAACAACTTGTTGGACAACATCTTGAACAAGTTGAACATGTTCAACTTACCCAACAACATCTTGAACAACATGTTGAACACGTTGAACAACATGTTGAACATGTTAAACGACATGTTAAACATGTTGAACATGTTGAGTAAAATGTTCAACATGTCTAACAACATGCTGAATATGTTGAATATGTTGAACATATTGAGCATGTTGAACAACATGTCGAACATGTTGAACATGTCCAACAACATGTTGAACAACATGTTGAACATGTTGAACAATTTGTTAAACAATTTGTTGAACAATTGTTGAACTTGAAGTTACTAAAATAAACATTATGCTTACAGCCACATGTGTAAATAGCCTGTGACTACTTTATGTTAAAACTAGAAATAAAACTGGATCAAACGGTAAAATGTTATTCAAATCGGTTGAACATGGTGAAAGTTATCTACTCTTTTTTAAAAAGTTACTATAATAAACATTATGCTTACAGCCACATGTGCAAATATTCTGTGACTAATTTATGTTAAAACTAGAAATAAAACTGAATCAAACGGTAAAATTTTCATTGAAATCCGTTAAACATGATGAAAGTTATCTACTTTTTTTAAAACTTACTAAAATAAACATTATGCTTACAGCCACCTGTGTAAATAGTCTGTGACTACTTTATGTCAAAACCAGATAAAAAACTGGATCAAACGGTAAAATTTTCATCTAAATCGGTTGAACATGGTGAAAGTTATCTACTTTTAAAAAAGTTACTTAAATAAACATTATGTTTACAGCCACATGTGCAAATAGCCTGTGATTACTTTATGTCAAAACTAGACATAAAACTGAATCAAACGGTAAAATTTCCGTTCAAATCGGTTGAGCATAACAAAAGTTAAGTACTTTTTAAAAAGTTACTAAAAATAAATGTTGTAAAATTTGCGCAGTCTAAAAATAGATATGAGGGGGTGTGACGTCACGATGATTGACAGGTGATAGAAAGAAAGTGGGTGGGGCTTCATTGTCTTCATTGATTTCATTAGCTTTTCATTGGTCACGTGATCCATGACGTCACGATGATTGACAGGTGATAGACAAAAAGTGGGTGGGGCTTAATTGATCACGTGATTGACAGCTTTAATTGATGGGCGGGTCTTAATTGGTCACGTGACTGATGACGTCACGGTGATTGATTGATGCAGAACTCTCCTTTTCCTACTACTCATATGATCTGATTTAGAGATATCGCGTAAACAAAGTCCAAAACAGCTAAAAACAAACCAAAGTAAAAGTACCAAAAGTTCGTCAAAAATTCAATTTTCGAAAAAATAAAAATAACCCTTTAGTGATCATCGTCACTGTGTGGTATTTCTTGCTAAAAAGTTTGATGAAGATCTGATGAAATGAGATATAACGTAAACAACATCCAAAACAGTTTAAAAACCACTTAAGTGAAAACTTCAAAAATTCCTCAAAAAATTCAATTTTTTACCAAAATCAAAATAATTCCTCAGTACCCGTTTTCACTATATCGCCTTTTTTCCTGCAAGGTATGGTGAAGAGCTTATGAACTGTTTTTGAGATATCACACAAACAAAGTCTAAAAACAGCACTGAAAACAGCACTGAAATTTTAAAAAAATTGGCCAAAAATCCTATTTTTATCGGACATCAAAAAAATTGACGGACAGAGCCCAGCCCATAAGCTTATAGCTCCGGTCGGGGGCTAACAACGGCGAAAAAACTATGGGAAAGTGTTTAGAAGTCAGAGACAGTTCAACATTGATAGCAGACTGGAAATGGATTTGTCGGTGTTGATAAAGCGGTTGCATGCCGTAGAGCCAGCAAGATAATTTTTTTTCGAAATTTCCCCGAGGACAAACTGTTTCTCATGATAAGCGCAATTTATTGCGTGACGTTCAAGGTGAATTGTCGGTAAAATACATCCCCAACTACTTCAAAATCAGTCATATGTTATTCAGAAACAAATGAAATTAAAATGCCCCCCTCGAACTTACATGCCGGCGGATTGCGTGATCAGTTATTGTTATAAAACCAACACACATTAATCGTATTTTTCCATTTGGTTTTGTGACTGGGAAACTGTTTTCTTGAGTCACTTATGATGGCTGAAATAGCGTGACATAAAGAGCATTCATTCTTTCTAGTATCAATAAATTATTCATTCTGTTTTCATAATTATCAATTATCCATAGCTGGTAATTTTTTATGTAAAAATTACCACTATATAACCCCTGGAATTTCTGTCTTTTATTTCACTATTTATTATTTTACACCTATTAAACATCGAATAATGCCATTGGATATTAAAACTATTTTCAAAGCAACGAAAATAAAATGTTAATCAGCGGATAAGTGAAAACTCATTGCTCCACTTGTGCTCTCATTTTATTTGTTTACATGTTTACTATGTATTAATGAACTACAGAGATAATTTCCATGTATATATATATATTTACATTGTTTTCATGTTTTTTTTTTTACGCGCGCGCCTGTGAACACCATTATATTGTAGACCAAAAGCCCTGGAGATAAGATCACGTCAAAAACTGGCTCAAACGCGATCTCGAACTCTGTAAATCTCGAACTCGCAGGATCTCGAAATTCGCGAGATCTCGGGGCTACCGTGAAATTGAACCGCAAGTGTTGTGCTTTCCTAAATGGCTTTATTTATAATGCAATAGTGGTTTTATTACAGGGTTTTTGGTTTGGTGATTAAAGCATGGTATTGCCTGTGGTTTTGAGCAGATATTATGCATGGAATATGATACGTATGTGCGGCATTTATATTATGAATGAAATATATACACAAAACTGTTGTTGTTGATATGACAGAATGGTCGCCATGGGGAGAGTGGGGCGTATGCTCTGTGACTTGTGGTGGAGGTCAAAGGTCAAGGACACGTGATTGCACAAACACGGGAACTGGTGAAATCGAGGACAGCGCGCTGTGTGTGGGTGACGGGGAAAAGGCAACACCGTGCCACGACTTCTCCTGTGACCCAGGTGTGTCTTTCTTCTCTCTCTCTCTCTCTCTCTCTCTCTCTCTCTCTCTCTCTCTCTCTCTCTCTCTCTCTCTCTCTCTCTCTCTCTCTCTCTCTCTCTCTTTTTTTTTTGCTCTGCTGCTCTTTGTTCAAAAGGCCGCCTGTGACGCCGGAATATAATTTTGATCGGTGATGTAACCGAAGCAATCGTCACCCCCACCCCGTTTTTCTGTTAATTACTCTATACATACGGAAATTACAGAGGAATAACCTGCCGCCAAATTCGTAAGAAACGAAAAAGTGAGATCGACTTATCACCCTTAACAAGTGTGGGTTTTTATCATAACCCAGATAGCAGTCCCACATGGGGACTATGCATAATATATGTGGGTATTCCCACGTACCCACGCATAAATAATGTGTATTTTGTTGGGGAATTCCCACGTAGTTACGTGGGATTTAGGAGAATTTGAGACTCTTTCCGATGTGTATTATGCACATGTGAACCCATGCATTTTATACGCATATATTTCCATGCATTTTATATGTGGGAATTCCCACGCATATTAAGCATGGAATTTTAAAGGGACGACCCATCCTGGGGCATATACGATAACTCCATCGAATACACAGACATGCACCTTTATAACTATAGTTCAGTTATAAAGTACTCCTTTAAAGAATTTTAAGCATAAAAATTTTAGTGAAATTGGTATTTCCATGTCTAACTTTCTATTATACTTAGAAAAAAGGCAGCCCTCCACCAAAATATGCAGAATGTAGCAAAATTTAAATATAATATCGCTCAATGGCGGCTGTTTCCGGTCTGCGATAATAAGCCCACATTGCCAGACTGCGCATAATATACGTGTATTTTACATGGGAATGCCCATATCGGAAATCCCACGTAAAATATACGTGTAATATACAAATGACTTCTAATGAAATTTTACGTGGGAATTCAAAAGTATAATATACATATAATATGCGTTTATTACCCATGCATTTTAGACGTGGGCAATTCTACGTATATTATACAATGGAATGCCCACGGTGGGCATTACGCGGGAAAAACCATGCAGCCTACGCGTGTATCTACCCGTGCATTTTATACGTGGGAAAGCCTATGTATATTATATGTAGAATTTACACGGAAATCACACCGTGGGATGTCCAAATATATTACACATGTTTTCTATGTGGCCCTGCCAACGTCCCACATTCCCAAGTAAATCCCACCTAAAACAACGCGCTTTATACGTGGGACGAAAAATTATGCTAACTGGGAACTGTGCTTGTGGAAATTTTGTAAAATGGTTTAAAATCTATTTCAGCATTTCACTGGCTTTAGTCATGTTGTTGTTGCTACTGTTTTTATAGTACAGAGCACCTGTGGCCACTGGGTGGAACTGGGGCTGGAGGATGATGACGTCACAGTTGAGATACGCACCAAGTCGTACACGCCCATCATCTGGGTCCAGTGCAATCTTCACGACATGCCGGGGACAGCTCTCACCGAATTCGGTATGCGTTGGAGGAGTATGTGTATGTGTGTGTGTGGGGGGGGGGGGGGGGGTGTAGGAATAGAGCTTATCCCACATGGAAGGGGGTAGGGCATGTTTATAACCCATCCCACGCGGGTGAGGGGGCGGGGGGGGGGCAGGGACAGAACCCATTTCACTCGCACGGTCTCCTTTTCTTTCCCTCTCCCCATACCTTTCCTGCTCTGCCATCCCGACCGGCAAAGTAACCCCCCCCCCACCCCCACCCCTCCCCCTCCCTTACCTCCAAATTTGAAGAGAGTCTGTTTGCTACATCAAACAGTTCATGACGCAATGGAGAGGACACACGTCACGGGGATGGAAGAGCCGGGAGAGTACGAACTAAACCTCCATTATAACGTCAGTTTGGAGAATATCAAGCTTGCAGTTGATTGGTCAGTAGGCTGTCGCCAGTTCATCCAATGGGAATGCAGATCGGCTAGCATAAAAGATCCGCAAGACGACTCTGCCACTAGGACTTACTGGCATAACAGGTTCTTATTTTATTACCGATTTAGAAAATATGCTAAGTTGAACTGAGAGGCGGAAATTAATTTACCCCCACCCTATTTTGAATGTACAGGTTTAATACACAAAGCGAAAGCATTATTACTTAAAAGTCGACAAGATCCCGAACACTACTGGTCCTCCTTTTTCATCACATCCAGTTGCTTTCACTGGGAATCCAGCATTCACATCATCTGGCATAAATATTTTTTCTGAAAGTTCTTCTTTTATCAACGATTAACTAGTGTGATTTTTTTTGCATCACACGTACGCGTGATACCTGTGATTGAACGAAGCAACGCATGTTAGTTATTCAAGAATGAATTTATTACAGGAAATGATCTATTTCTATTGTAACACTTCACAGGTTTTCATCCAAAATAGTCTTATTTTCATGTTAATTTTGACTCATTTGCACAAATGGTCTTTATCCCAAGTGACAGGGTATTTACTGGGTTAATTTAAGACAAGCAAACATAAACGAGTTTTTTTTTTTTGAAAGAGAAAATGAGGCGATGCAGTACTGGGGTGGCGCGGACCCTTACGGCATGAGTTGTCCATGTGGGGAGGAATTCAGCTGCTTTAAGCCTGGCACCCTATGCAACTGTGACGCTAACGATGACGTATTACGCGAGGACTCTGGTTACGTCACGGCCGATTTTGACCTGCCAATTACTGCGTTTTTCGCAGGAGATACAGGTATATAATTTCGTTGCGTTAATTCTTTGAACAATCTAAGTTAAATTGAATTGCGGATAATGATTGCTTGAAATCTGAATGGAATTCTGAGGTCAAATAAATGTTTGATTTAGTAAATAAATATTGAAATAGATCGCAAAAATATTTGCCTGTGAAGCTGCCATTTAGAAATCAGCATTTTTTTTATTTTTTTTTCAACCCTCCACCACCACCTCCCCCCCCCCCCATCCTCACAAAAATAAAATAAGTATGTTATTATATTTATGTCAGTAAATAATTTGCAGATAACAATAAATAGATAAAATGATGATCGATTTTCATCGTATCAAAATAGAAAATAGAGATATTAAGAATTTAATTATTTCCTAGTTTTGATTTTCTCTGTCGTTAACCGCATTCCCCGTTCCGATTCGAAATTGCCTAAGCCGTGGTATCCAAAATTACCCAGGTTTTATCAAGATCATTTGGTAGTTCGCTACACCCTTACAGATATCTGCTACACGCCTATAACTTTCTACGATTCCACGACACCTACAGTGTCACCCTGGAAAAAAGGACCACCAGCGGGACTGAACCAAAGTGGTCTAAATTCCGAAAAAAGGTTTTGCGTGCAGGGTTCTTTGTAGTGGAAGCCATTTGGGGTGAGGTTATTAAAGTGGGCTCATTTGCAAATTGGACCCATTTGTAAAATGGTCTTATTAATTTATGAGGTGGTCCAATTGTGAGGTGGTATCATTTGTGAGGTGATGCCATTTGTGAGGTGGTCCCATTTGTGAGTCAATCCTATTTGCACAGTGATCCTATTTGCGTGGAGATCCTAATTGCGTGGTGGTACTATTTCTAAGGTGGTCCCATTTAACTGATGGTCCTATTTGTGTGATAGTATTATGTGCGTGATGGCCCTATGTGCGTGGTGGTCCTATTTTCCTGATGGTCCTATGTGTGTGGTGGTCCTATTTGCGTGGTGGTCCTATGTGCGTGGTGGTCCTATTTGCGTGATGGTCCTATGTGCGTGGTGGTCCTATTTGCTTGATGGTCCTATTTTTGAGGTGGTCCTATTTGCCTGATGGTCCTATGTACGTGGTGGTCCTATTTGCGTGCTGGTACTATTTGCGTGATGGTCCTATGTAAGTAGTGGTCCTATTAGCCTGATGGTCCTATGTGCGTGGTGGTCCTATTTGCCTGATGGTAATATTTGCGTGGTGGTTCTATTTGCATGGTGGTCCTATTTGCGTGATGGTATTATTTGCGTGATTGTCCTATATTCGTGGTGGTCCTATTTGCCTGATGGTCCTATTTGCGTGATGGTGTCTTATTTGCGTGGTAGTCCTATTTGTGTGATGGTCCTATGTGCGTGGTGCTCCTATTTGCCTGATGGTACTATTTGCGTGGTGGTCCTATTTTCGTGATTTTCCTATTTACCTGGTGGTCCTATTCGCGTGATGGTCCTATGTGCGTGGTGGTCCTATTTGCCTGATGGTAATATTTGCATGGTGGTTCTATTTGCGTGGTGGTCCTATTTGCGTGATGGTATTATTTCCGTGATGGTCCTATATTCGTGGTGGTCCTATTTGCCTGATGGTCCTATTTGCGTGAAGGTACTATTTGCGTGGTGGTCTTATTTGCCTGACTCTACTATTTGCGTGATGGTACTATTTGTTTTAGGGTCCTATTTACCTGGTGGTCCTATATTCGTGGTGGTCCTATTTGCCTGATGGTCCTATTTGCGTGATGGTTCTATTTGCGTGGTGGTCCTATTTGCGTGGTGGTCCTAATTCCATTATGGTCCTATTTACCTGGTGGTCCTATATTCGTGGTGGTCCTATTTGCCTGATGGTCCTATTTGCGTGATGGTTCTATTTGCGTGGTGGTCCTATTTGCGTGGTGGTCCTATTTCCGTTATGGTCCTATTTACCTGGTGGTCCTATTTTCCTGGTGGTTCTATCCCGGGGTTTCGGTTTCCATGTTTTCATAAATAACCACTCTACTGCCTGCAGGGGGCGAAGACGAAGAAGGCTACCATACCATCGGCCCTCTGCAGTGCTGGGGTGAAAAACTGTAAGCTTCTATTTATTTAGCTAATTTGATATTTTTGATCAGCGTTATTTGTTTATTTTCAGTATTTTTTGTTTTTATTTCTGTTTGTTTGTTTGTTTTGTTTTTTTTTTCATTTCTTAAAGTTAAAAAAATACAAAACAAAAAAAAAACCACATGGTCTCGTTGCCTTTCTGTTGTTACATTTTGTCTTTGGAAAACATTGTTTATTTTAGTGCATTTTTTCATTCTATTTTATTCGTCATTTGCGAATTTGTGCTGTTTTTAAAGGATTCAGTAAGGACAGGGAAATCAGTGAAGAATATCGGCGCGATACAACGAGGGCTGCTCCGTTTGTTATGCATCAAAAAGGAGGCCTTTTAGCAGTCAAAAGAACCAAGAACATTAATTGCAACTTCCCAAGCTTAAATAAATCCCCCAAGCGCTGTTGTTGTTATTTTTGTTGCTGAGAATTATTATTTTAAAGGTTTTAAAACCCCAAAGGGTTGAAAGAACATTTCAGAATGTGATTTTTTTTGGAGGGGGGGAATCTGTTTTGTGTTGCATTGTTTTAAAATCCTTTGGAAATAATAAAAGCGTGACAAGAATTGAGTCTCTATTGTTGTGTTGGCTTTGCGAACGCACCACGAAGCGTGACGGGCAGGAGTGGGGTGGGGGTGAGGGGGTGGGAGTGGGTGATGGCTTTCACTTAAGAGCATTACAATATCCACAGCTTTATGTCCTGTCGTTTTTCTTTCTTTCTTTACTTTTTTTTTGTTCTCACTCAAGCGAGAATTTGACCACTACATGCCCCCTTCCCTCCTCCCCCCCATCCCGCCCCCACCCCCCTCCCAAACCCCGCTCTTCGTTTTTGCTGACACACATTATAACGTATTCTATTTTATAAGTCAATGCAGTTTGTTGACGTTCGGACGATGACTCTTTGGAATAAAATTTTCTTGACAATATGAAGACTGAGAAGAATTCATTGTTTTATTCAATGATTGAATAATTTAGGAATAAAAAAAAATTAGACATTCTTATGAACTGCCCGAAGTCGGAAATTTCAAGTTGTATTCAAATATTCGCCAACGCAAGTGACAACAGAAAACAAAAAGACAGAGACAAGGTAAGTGACCGCATGGATTTTTTATTTAATTTTTAACTATTTTGAGTGACTCCATAACATACACGGACAAAACGTCCTGAACGTGGACAAAACGTCCAGTCCTTGTCAGGGTAAAGATTTTAATTACTGTGGAAGCTGTAATCCTTTGAAATGTGTAACAATTTGACAAGGTGTAACAACTTGACAAGGTGCAACAATTTAACAAGATGTAACAATATGAGTGACAAAATTCCTTGGTAACAATATCGCTCATGAGATTGGCTAAAAGTTTCTCATTCTCGATTCGCCTTACTGACAAGGAAATCCCATTTTCTCAGAGGGAGGGGGGGGGAGAGAAGGGGTTTAGTGAATGTGTTTACTTACATTTCACTGATTAAACTACAGTGCTTACGGTTTGAAGGGATCCTGTGAAAATATTTCTTACACGCAAACAGTAATCATCGGTTTGGTTTTTCTATATATACTTTCTTAATAACAATTTTTTCGAAGGAACCCCTTAATTTGAAAGAAGTGCTTACTCTTGCCAAAAACAAAAAAAAAAAAAAAAGAACACACACATAAATAATAATAACAATAATAACAATAATACTTTTTTGTTAGCCAGCTTAACTTAAAATGTCAAAAAGATATACAGAAATGCTCTAAACAAAGAAGACAGAAAGAAAAAAGAAAGAGAGAAAGAAAGAAAAAGAAAGAAATGGAGGGACAGAAAGAGAGAGAGAGAGCGAGAGAGAGAGAGAGAGAGAGAGAGAGAGAGAGAGAGAGAGAGAGAGAGAGAGAGAGAGAGAGAGAGAGAGGCTATTGGTTTTGACAAATAAGGGCGTCGTTGGTAAATTCTGAATTTATGTCTGTGTTTATCCGTTTGAATTAAAATAAACCATGTTCACCACATTGTTGGCGCGTTTTATTTCACAAGAAAATAAGCAGGATTTTTCTGTCACTCTTTTTTTAGGGGGCCCTGTGATTTTTCATGCGTCGCCTCAGAAAGATGAACATGCAGAGACTTCACTTTGTTTTCGCACTGACCGCTGCGTTTTTTCTGGCTATGTTTTTGAACACATTCCTGTTTTATGGGCAAAATTCGCCCATGGAAGAACGTGAAGTGTCTTCGCTTAACCAGAAGTCGATTGTTGACCTTCACAGTGCCACCAAGGTCAACCGGAGGTCATCCCTGCTCGACGATGGAATTCGACAGATTAGCGAAAAACGACTCGCAAGGCGACGAAAACATCAAAAACAACAACTTTTTGATTTGCAAAAAGAGGAAAAGAATTATGACGAAAAAATTAAACAATTATTTGTCCAAATGAACCTGGATAATGTTCTCAGTCCCCAAGCATTAAGCGGACTTGTTGGCGGGAAAAACATCTCCCTACTGGACTTTGTAGGCCTCACGAAAGAAGAAAGTACTGTTTACATAATGAAACTGAAAAAGAAGAATGACAGGGAAAATGAGAATTTCTACGTGGAGTACAGAGAGCAAATGGATAACAAAACAGAGAAAGCAAAACAGAAGATTGCAGAAGAACAGAACTTTGACCTAGTTACAAAGACCCCCTCACCGGTACCAAGGACAGTTGTTACGCCCCAACAGAATCAAAGCAATCAAAAGAATGACACTATTTCTGGCCCTGTTCAATTAAAACTATTAAATAATCCGACTACCCTTGCGAGTAAATCGAACAACACAGTTGTCTGAAAGAATCCCGTGTTTTTTTGGTGGTCTGAGAAATCCAGTTAACATATGACGCTTGTCTTTACTGAAAATAAAACAAAGGGGGGGGGGGGGGTGTGTGTGTGGAGGGGGGGGGGGGTGGGGACGGGGTGACGGAGCAATCCCCAGGGGGGTGCACTTGGTATGGCATGTGTTAGCATTCATGTCCAATCCCCCTCCCTCTTCAAGAAAATAAAACGCGGAGAAAGGGATATAATTTTAAGGCAGGACACGGTCAATTGTTTTAGAAAAAAAAAACTGAACTGATGTTGAACAGTTTTTTTTTTTTAAAGCTGGTTGACATCTGTTCTGTGTCCAAGCGTTAATAATGTCAGATTATTTGTATTGCATGTGTTTGTTTCTGCTTCAACTTGTTCGAGTAAAACGTTTCCCAGCGTGATGTGCTTTTCTAACCGTCATCGGCGGCCTGAATTCTGACGTCATTAAATTAATTCGAAACACTGCCGTCATTTTCGGTATAAAGGTGCCCTGGTTAACAATTAACTGCGGCTGGACTGCAGTTTAGGGGGAAAAGATTTGAATAAAATTCGGTTAAATTACAGTTTTTTTTTCTTTGTACAGTGTCAACCTGCTATCAGTCACCGGTATATATTCGGCACCAGCTACCAGTACCAGCAACTGTACCAGTTACCGCTGTATATTCGGTACCAGCCACCCCCAAGCCCCCCCCCCCAAAAAAAAATAATAATAATAATAATAAAAAAATAAATAAATAAATAAAAAATAAATAAATAAATAAATGAAAATAGTGTGCAAACAGGGGGAGGGTTTCTTCACCGAGGGAAATTATCTAATTTATCATGACTTAAATGGTGAAGCTTTCCACGAAGTGCTTGTAACAAATAAATAATCTCTAAAAAAATCTAACATTCATTAGCTTCGACTCCACGAGAAGTTTCAGAGGATCAACTTTATCAGAAATGCCAAAATAAGGTATATCACAGAATGTGAGAAATTTAAAATGTGAGAAAAATGGGAATCATTTGGTGACTCTGTTCTAAAGGAAGACTAGAAACTTGGTATCATATGTATGTTACTATGTGTGTTACGTGTCCTGAAAAAAGAGACCAAAGGGAGTTTTTTAGGCCAGACGCGGTCTAAGAGGAGTGCCTATTTCGTTATAAAATGAGGGGGTTGGTGGAGGGGGGAGGGTGGGGGTGACTGGTTTATGTAATTTTCATTCAGTACTCCGGGCATTATTATAAAACAACTGACTTCTGTCGTGATCTGTAATGTATGAGCACAGAGCGGATGGATATTATCACATGACCGTCTAGACAGTGAATTAACTACGACTTGATTCAATGTTGTGATTCGGCCTGGTGCCGACGCCACCTCATATCAACGTTTTTCTCGGCGTAAGTTTCAGTGTAGTGAGAATTACAAAATATCAAATATACATTCTTCTTACTTTTGTGTGAAAGTGCCCAAGACATCCTAAGATAACTAATTTTATAGGGGTAGGGGTGGCGGCCAAGTTATCTTAGAGCAGGTAAAGATATCATTGGATATCTTGCCAATGATATCTTGCCGGGGAGGGGACGGCGGCAAGATATCCTGTTACACCGGGCGCCAGCTTCCCCCCTCCCCCACCCTATGCGTATGTAAATGGGCCCTTATTTTGACCTCGTGTACTATTTTGGGGTACGGAAAAAATGGCAACGGAAATAATGGCAACGGAAAATATGGCAAGTGGAAATAATGGCAACGGAAAAAATGGCAAAGTGAAAAAAAGGAAAAAAAATGGCAAATTTTGCAGGTTTCACTGAAGTTCAGTCGAAACAAAGAAATCGCCTACCTTGACTACTCAGGATCAAAGAAAGTCCAATCGAAACCACTTAATGCCACTTGATGTCAGGGTATTTGGGGTGCAAGTGAAAATGGCAAAACGTAATCCCTGTGTGCGGCACCGTTAATCCTTTGGATGCTCGGGTGTCAACGTAACAAAACATTTATTTGGGCTGCATCAGGCAACACTTAAACCCTGTGTATACAGTATTGTTAATCCTATGGATGTTCGGGTGCCATCACAACAATGCATTTATTAGGGGCGTTGTCTAGAATGAGCAACATGCTCGTGATATCACGCTTAAGAATAAATTTGACAATTTTGATAAAATTTTTATTTTGTTATTTTGCCATTTTTTCCGTTTTTTCACTTTGCCATATTTTCCGTTGCCATTATTTCCACTTGCCATATTTTCCGTTGCCATTATTTCCGTTGCCATTTTTTCCGTTGCCATTTTTTCCTACAACCACTATTTTACATAAATTCTCTTTGAAAACAAAGAACAATAGTTTATTTCCCACACCAGACACCGCACTGCAGTGATTGCAATTAAGACGTCTTTCATACGATAAATGCAATTCTGAAATGGGATTGCATTTTGTTGTAGTACTCAGGAGGCCTTTTATAAGCGTGAGTGTTACACCCCGGGGGCGGGAGGGGGAAGGGGATAGAGGGATCATTTGGTATTATGTATTACCGCACGCCTCCAAAGAAAAAAAAAACACACAGAGAAAGATAGTAAAAGAGGGGGGAGTGGATTTTCATTCACTACTCCGCATTTCCTACAAAAAGGTGGGAGACGGTTTTTCAGAGCCACATGCGCCGTTTGATAAAGAAAGGGGACTATATTTTTCAAACACTCCACGTTTGGGGTCATTTTAAGAGGTCATGGACAGGCATGGTAGTCAGTTAGTATGCAAGTGCCCACACAACCCCCCCTCCCCCACCCTCGCTGTTACACAGTGATTCATTAGATTCATTAAGTCTCCCAAACGCCCATCCCAAACAGAGAAAAGCTTAAAAGGGACACACCAAATACATAACACAATTCTTTGCTGAAGCCGAATTGACATTTTGCAACATCGCTGCCTATTTGTTATGTCAACATCAAGTCTTGTTGACCAGGATGATCTCCAGGTCAACATCTTCCGAACAGTTTAATAATGATTTTATATTGACAAGAATTACATTGACTTACGCGTTAAGGTCCGAAGTCAATGTTGTTGACTTAGGAATCGACCAATCACATAACAGCATTTTCCCCAAGTCATATAAACAATATATGCTGTATTTGTTTCCAGGGCGTTCATATCCTGAAATGGTTTTATGAAGTCATTTGATAGTAAGTTATGAAGGCAGCGGAACAGGAGCATAATCAGGTATCACAGTCAGTAAGAGATTGCAAATAGAAATAATAATAATAATAATAATAATAATAATAATAATAATAATAATAATAATAATAATAATAATAATAATAATAATAATAATAATAATATGCTCCAAATGTTTCACACATTATTACTCTTAGCATATCAGTTCCTTCTGTACATGTGCATGTCTAATCTGTGTAAAGCGGGCTCACAGTCCGTGCTTGTTATATGCATTATTTATTAACCCAGCCAATCCTCGTCTGTAGTCTATACTCACCACTTGTGGTAATCCGTCGTCCGTTATGGGTGTTAGTTGTTGGAAAACGACAGTTCTGGAACAGGAAGTGACGTCATAGTGACGTCATAGGGTGTTCCAGAACTGTCATGACAGTTTTGGAACAGTTTTTAGGATAAAGCGCGAGCGTGTTGGGATGACGTCATAATGACGACGTGATGACGTCATGATGACGTGATGATGACGGCACGACATGATGACGTCATGATGACATCACAAAGGTGGTCCAGAACCTGCATGGGGTTTCTGGACTAGATGACAATGGATAAAGCGCTCGCCCGTTCTAATGACGTCATAATGACATCATAATGACGTGATAATGACGCCATGTGATTAGTCATGTGATTGGGTCACATAGTCACATAGTATGGTCTAGGGTTAGGTTGCCCATAGGTGGGCTCGAACCACCAACCCTCCGGCCAGGAGTCCTACGCTCTACCACTGAGCTATTCCGGACGTAACCAACATGTTCGTGAAAACATACCATATAAGGTCATAACGCGCAAATTCATAATACACATTCATAACATGCATTCATAACACACATTCATAACACATTCATAACACATATTCATAACGCATTCAAATCTGTTCCAAAACTCCCATGACAATTCTTCGCCATCTTTCTGACGTCATTATGACGTCATAGGTATTCCAGAACTGTCTTCGTCACATAGTCGCATAGTATGGTCTATAACGTCATTAGAACGGGCGAGCGCTTTATCCAGAAACCCCATGCCGGTTCTGGATCACCTTTGTGATATCATCACGACGTCATCATGTCATGACGTCATCATCACGTCAGCATGACGTCATCACGTCGTCATTATGACGTCATCCCAACACGCGCGCGGTCTGACAGTTCTGGAACACCGTATAACGTCACTATGACGTCACTTCCTGTTCCAGAACTGTCGTCTTCCAACTACTTATATATATTGTTAAAAGTAATCCGTTTTATCGTTAACTTTTGTAATTTCTCTGTTTAATGCCCTACGACAGTCTTGTTAGTATCAAATAATAAATTCTTCTAGAATATTTCTCAGTATGAATAGTCCTTTGCATGCAGTATCCACTAACGTGCAATGCATGTCGTTTTAAGGATTCGAATTCAGATCCACGTTAGCTCCAAACCGTCATGACAAGGATAACACCCCCCCCCCACAAAAAGACCCGCAAAGCGTAGGATTATTCTTTTATTAATTTATTTATTGTGTGTTTTCTACAACAAAGGATTAAAAACAATTCAATGATCAGTAGCAGAAACATGTATATGTGTGTATCTGTTGCAGATTCCTGTAGTAGAGACAATGTTGCGTGTGACCAGAAAACACTACCAGATCTTCTTACTATTCGTGAGCAGTTTAGCGTTACTTCTTCTGTATATGTCACACAACAAAGGCACAAACGAACCGGCCATACAGTCACAATTTAATTACATATTCAACAGTGAGCCAATGGCTGAGGACCAAAATTTTATTGATAAATATGACAAGAGGCAAATAAGATTAAAGAAAGTGCAACAACAAACAGCAATGCTTCTTGCAAAATGGTCGAAGCAAGTTGGAAAGTGTAAGTCAAATAATGGCAATATGCTTTGCGCAAACCCGGATACGGTGCTACAGTTTGACAAGATTGATTTTACAAGACAGACAAGGAGTCCATGTGTCTTCATCAAAAGAACACCCAAGGGTCTTGTTGTCAATCCACCGAAGGTAAATGTATCAAAGTATAAATCTCATATATTTTAAAATTGGTTAATGCACAGTTAAAACAACACAGAAAAATGTCAATATGAATCGCAGTATGATCTACCACATCTTCCAGATATTTGAGAGGTTGGCATTATATTTTTGTAAATATCTATTATCTGTTTTAAGAATTTTCTTTTTTAAAGCATCAATATGAGAAATAAAGAACGTTACTAAAATATGTATGGTTTGTAATATTGAAAATCAATATTTAATGCTTAAGTATTCTATATAAAATTTAGACTACATGTCTTGTATTTAACAGGAAAAATCTAAAAACTACGACAGAGAGGAATTACAGTGTTTGCCTGCCTTGTTCATTATGGGGTTCAGCAAGTGTGGCACATCCGATCTTCACGCCCTTCTTACAAAGCATCACCTCATCATGCCCGGGCGTAGGAAAGAAATTGATTGGTGGAGAAAGGGCAAAGTTACAGAAAACAAATACTGGAGACATCATGACATATGGAAACCTCTCAACGTTTATGCATATATGAATATGTTCAGAAAAGCTGCAAAGATAATCAAACAAGGCATACTGGAAAAACTTTCTAGAAAACATAGAGATGTCATAGATATACCCAACGATCAAACAGTTATAATAGAGAGCTCGGTATACAATGTAAGAGAAAATATTGCCGAAAAAATACACCATCTTATCCCACAAGCAAAACTTATATATGCCATCAGAAACCCTGTCGAGAGACTATTTTCAGCTTATAGATTTAAATATCAACAGAATCCACGGAATCCAACCTACGCTGACCAAACACCTGAAGGATTTCATCGATATGTCTTACAACACATTTTAAATGTAAATAAATCCTACACTGCCAAAGACTTAGGTTATTTAAACACGTATAATTACACAAATCGAATATCACAGGCATTATCAACATATCAGTCAAAGGATATTCTATTTATGCGATTTGAAGATTATATTGTTAATCCATTGATTTATGTGGAAGAAAATGTATTGCCATTTCTCCAGTTGCCTTTGTACAATAATGCTACCAGAAACGCTATCCTAAATAGAATTTCCAGTGGAGTTTCCAAAAACTCGTCTGCAAAGAAGTACCATATGTTAGATAAAACCAGAAAAATACTGCAAGCCGTTTTTGCACCTTTTAACAAGCAACTTGCAAAACTGTTAAATGATGAGAAATGGACTTGGGGGTATTGATCTTTATTACTTTATGTAAATAGTCATATGCCCTCATCCAATAAAAAAGCGGGTTTCAGCCTTGCAGATCTTCCATATTTGAACGTACTTGTAGCAAAATTACCCAAAGATAATTATATTTATTGTTTTTGCAGTCCACGTTAAACCTCTGTCATTGCCATAGAAATATAAACTTAGTCCTTCTCTTATAATTATATTAGGCATCCAATTTTAGAATATGCTACTTAAAAACTAAAATTTCTAAGAATTATAAGACATAAATTTTGAAAGTTGACAAAAAAGCATCCACGTCATGTAAGCTCTGTTTCTGCACAGTAATTATGAATGCAAATAAAAAAAGCACAATGAGAGTTTATTTTAATATGGGAAATGCTGTTTCAAGTTCTTTGAAATTTATGATGGGCTGCAAGTAAATATCAGCTAGTAGTTTATAAGTTTGTGAAAAAATATGTAGCAGTATAAAATGAGAGTTAGATGCACCGACATCAACCACAGTAAGAGACACAGGACGATAGGAATATTTACTGCAAATATTTGCAATAAATGAACAGTTCCTATACAGAAAGAAAATGGATTTAAAGGCAAAACAGTGCAATAAGTTCAAAAGGTAAAAATGTAAAATATGTGTGTAACTGCATTTAATTGCACAAGAAGATTGAATTGTATAGAGAAAAATTATCATGATAACAAAATGAATTTAACAATATTAGCTGAGGTAGATACTCATTTTATCACAGTTGTAAGAGATACGCTGAAAGATAACAATATATTAACAGCGTTTTTATTTGCAAAGACGCTTAAAAACATTTTCCACAAACCTTATTAAAGCGTGAAAATACAGACATAAAAACGCTGAGTTTTTGTAAAAGCTCTTGAAATAGATAAAAACTAGAACCTCATTTTGCTAGAGAAATGTTCAACACTTGACAAAAATTAAAACGCAAAAATAGTTCCTCAATGTTTTATTGACTGATCAGGCATACGCCGTGTTATCTATTTACGCAGTGAGAGCTCACACAAAGCTGAGCAACTGTGTGTTCTGAGTTGTGCGTGAAATGCCCGCATTTACTTGCAAAAAATACACTCTTTTCGCATGGCGTTTTAAACAAGAAAACGAAATCGAAGGCGAAAATAAAACAGGTCATGCACATGTTCATATCAAGGGCTCTGGAGCTTCGTGGCTCCAGGGCCCTTAGTGCCAGTGGAGGCGATGACACAAAAATCGGATCACTGTCAAAAAAGAGATACCAACGGCTGTTCGCACAAATTCAAAACCCTTTGCAAGCCAAAGGCTTGTCGAGTATTAATAAACGAGCTGTATATTATATGGTAATTTCGAATGTTTTACCCTATGATACCATTTTGTCTATGTACACAAAGTCTGAACTAGGACTTGGTAATGTGCCATACGTTATAAGGATATACTGATGTATATTACAAAGATATAGAGAAGGGATGAATAGTATTTGTTAGATTGCATCACTAGAGTACATCATGATTTTCGAAGAAATGAAAGACACAAATGCTCAAGCTGTAGAAGAAAATTAACGGTTATATAAAACATTTGACATACTCTCATTGTGTAAATATTTTGCATGAATCATTTACAAAAGCGATGAAAAGGGTGAAGTAGTCATCATACAGTAAAACCTGCCCACACCGGATAAGGGGGGGACTGGCGGTTTTTGTCCGGTATATAGAGGTGTCCGGTACTTCATGGGTCATGTAAACCAACGGGACTGAGAATTCTTGTCCGGTATTTTAGGGTTTGTCTAGAATGAGATTTTACTGTAGTTACATGAAAAGTAATAAAATGAATAAATGAACAGAAGTACGAAGCACGATGACCGAGCTAAATTGTTCAAGCACGCAGAAAAGTTATGCTAGCAGGGAGACCAATGCAAACTTGTCATTTGACGCAAATCGTCTTGTGCAAAACATGATGAACAAGACATTGAATGCTTATGTTGCCAAAAACCATTACCTTGGAACTTCTTTTTGATATCAAATCGAACATGTATTGCATGTGTACAAAACGTTACAAAAGGGTAAAGGACAAGCGGAAACAGCGCCGCAAAAACTGTTCAAATTGAGTAAATGCAAAGAAATAAAAATCAGTAAAGGATAAAGTTAAAGAGAAGTGCATAATAAACGATTGTCCTTACGACATCATTCGTTTTGGTGAAAACGGTCTAAAGACATCCTTAAATTGGAACTACAAATAAAAGGCATTGGAGTAAGGAAATATGTCTACTTGAACAGATATTTTGGGAACTTTGACAACAACAGGATATTATCAAAACGGAGTTTTAAAAGATTATTCCTATAAATGTCATTTAGTGGCAAACTTTGGAGAAAAATATTTGTTTTATTTTCTTAAATTCTTAAATTTGATAGGTGGAATATAATTGAATAAAAGGAACATTTTTATCAAAACTTCGTTATCATTATAGATGTCCTGTTAAAAAATATATATAACTTTTTGCGTTGTTTGCACAGAAATATAAAGGTATTCTTAGCTGATGCAGAGATGATATTATAGCTTACACCTTGTACTAGTTTTTATATCTGTAACTTAGATGATTGTATTTTTTACTATCCTTCCTCAGGGTTACTAGCTAAATTAAAAAAATATAATCTGGCCATTTGCCCTGTCTCTACTAATTTTATCTCCTGGCTTCTTTTATCTTTCTGGCACCCTAAAGAAGTTAATATTCAAGGGAATAAATTGATGTGCACCCGTCAGTTATGTAGAAATTCGAGGTGATGACATTGTGGTGAGAAAAGTTGACTTTTCCGTAACAAAAGACACAAGAGCAGTTTAGAGTTGAAGATAAACATTGTTAAGGAGAATTAACTGTAGTCAAGATTGTAAATGCGGTGGTGAATTTCTATTTTGTATTTAATACTATAGCTTACATTAGCGCAACATAAAATACGTAAATATTGATTGTTTGTTGGTCAAGCATTTGTATATTCTGTGCCTTTATATTTTACATCAAGAGGAGTGAAGAAATTAAAATTTTTATCTAATGACAACTTTCTATTTGACGAAATACCGATATATATCTATACCTTAATATACCTTGTGATTCAAGTATCTCATGTTATATCGATAACTTTCCTAAACGTATTAGTGATAGTTAATGTGCTGTTTCTATAGTTAAATGATTGTTATAGTGCTGTACCTTTATGATAGCAATTATGATGTGAGGTTTGATCTCATATATCGCACCTAGAGTCTAAATTAAACTAACTTAAAACATAGTGACACATGCAACGTTTCACTACATGTTTCCTTTTTTTATTTTTTATCAGCCAACCTCAGTCGCTCTGAATTGAATATGTCGTAAATTTTACATGCTATTGTTTCCATTCAGATTTCCTATGAATAAACAACTATATACTATACTATAAAACCCAATCGATCTATCAGGGAGCAAACGGGTGTCATATTCAACTGGTGTATTACCACAAACCAAGACATGTCAAACGATAAAGTATGTTGTCTCTTAAACTCAGAACATAATGAAACGCTTTACTCTGAGAAAACATTTTTTCGCTGTTTCAAATAGTTCTAATTAGTTCTAAAAACGATACCTCCATATCTTTATTAAATTTTTCAGTTATTTACCCAAATATTTAATTTTTTATATGTTTATAAGTTATATGTAAGTTTATTAGTTTTATATGTATTCTTCGACCCAACTTTGATACAGGTTTTAACATGAGGCAAGCAGTTTTAGGCCACTTTCAAGAATGCATTTATTCCATAGGGATATCTATTAAGGAGTTATATTGTAACTTGTAAACACTGAGGGTAAGTATGAGCAAATAGGTGATCATTTATCACAAACACAACAATCTGTTTTATAATAATTTAAAAAACAAACTTTTTTTTAAATCTATGCCAAATTATAATTTGCTACTACAACATTAATTTCTGCCAAGCTTACAATCGAAAACTACATGGAAACTGCAACTTTGCAGGAAATTATCTGGATATGGAATATACTGAAACCGTATATTCAATCACAGAAATCCTTTTGATAACTAACCCCCATCCTCTCTACAAAGAATATACGTCATATATTCCAGTATACCTTCTCCAGGAAGTGAGAATGAAAATATCTTTTCGCATTTTTTTGTACAGTATATATGCAATCACTTTGACATTGACCCTCGAAGCAGTGCTACCACCGTCCAATCAGGCATGAATGTCAGCCTCCCCCCTAGTGCTATACCTTGGAGATTGTTGTTCTATTGATAAGCTCATTGGTACTTTCGAAGCTTTTCGATGAAGGTGTCGTTTTGATTGCAATTTGTGGATAATTTATGAAAAAATTATAAAGGAAAGACACCAAAATTCTGATTTTATTTCAAAATACACACTGTCGAATTTAAAATCCATCACATGATCTTATAAAAATTATTTAACATGTTATTCAGCCCTTTAATACCAATATATGAATATTTTTTCTGACAAATTGGAATTTTGTTAAATTTTGCCAGTTTTTTTCTATCGTCTTTTCAGATTCTTATCCTAAATGAATTCTGTCGAACCGCAAAATCTTTTCATCAAAAGTCTAAGTACAGTAGTAGGGAAATGACAGTTCTGACCCAACTATGACGTCATACTGACGTCATCAAGTCACGTCACCCCCTTTCCGTCGCCCGCTCCCCATAGGACATACTTTGTCTGACCCCCTTCCCCCCTAGGATTGATATTGACCTAACCCCCAGGACATATTATGTCAGACCCCCTCTCCCCCACCCCGGTAGGGAAATTTTGTGACTTTTGTATATTTATCCTTTTCAGAAAAGTCTGAGCAACTTTAGTTTTTTTACCTCCCGACCCCTCCCCCCCCCCCCCCCGTGGGAAATTATTTTATCATATGGCTAGCATGACAACTTCAACAGCGCATAACTTTAAAACTACTTGACCGATTTGAAGCATTCTTTCACTAAAACGTTTAGCAAGACTTTATTGGTTGTTGTTGGTTGTTGTTGTTGTTCGTGGTTGTTGGTTGTTGTTGGCTGTTGTTGGTTGTTAGTTGTTGGTTGTTGGTTGTTTTGTTGGCTGTTGTTGGTTGTTGTTGTTGTTGGTTGTTGTTGGTTGTTGGCTGTCCTTGGTTTTTGTTGTTGTTGTTGGTTGGTTGTTGGAAGATGGGAATTGAAAATGTGAGGTAAGTGAAATTCTTTGTTATATTTGTTTATTTTTATATATTTTTTATTTGGTTGATTATGTAGGAAGACCGCGCCCATTCAAACATGTGTCCGAATGGCAAGCCCATTCAAGCATGTGTTCGAATGGCAAGCCGATTTATACATGTGGCAAAGTTATTTTTAAACATATTAGGACATGGTGTGTTCAACCTCGAGAGTGATAACGAAACGGGGAACTTGGAAATCAAATTGGTATAATTGATAGAAGAAACTGGTATTATTGCTGACCGGACCCAGCAGGCAAAATGACGTCTTTAAGACGTCGATAAGACGTACTTTTTGGACCAACATGACGTCTTAAAGACGTCTGAAAAAGGTGGATTTTGCAACAAAAACGGACGTCCTTTTTGAGACGTAAAAAAGACGTCATCTTAAGACCTAAAAAGGACGTCCTGTTTGGACGTAAAAAAGACGTCGTTTTTGGACGTCTTTAAGACGTCTACAAAAGGTCGATTTTGCAACAAAAAAGGACGTCTTTTGGAGGACCTGAAAAGACGTCGTTTTCGGACGTGTTTACCACATTTGGAAAAGGTCGATTCCGCAATTTTTGTAAATGTGATGCCTGCTTATAGACGTCTGCTTGGGAAATAAAATTAGATTAAACACAAGAAAATACAATATTGTAGCTTTATACAATTGTATTGCTTCATTGTAAAATGAACGCATTGAATACATAATCACAAAAACGCTTTAGCAATAAAAATCCTGTCCTTGAAGCTGACCTGAATTACCATTCCTTTGCCCGAACACACAAATACATAAAAAACGCACGCTGCTGTCTTACTAAATGCGCACTAAATCACAAGGTGCGCTGCGGAAAAGCGCTGGATCACAAATCGCAGTGAAGAAAGCGCGCAGAATCACAAAGCGCGCTGAACGAGTCTTTAGCTTTAGCGGGCCGAATAGTTCATCGTTTCACTGTAGCAGTGCGTACACCAAACAGACGGATGGACGGGCAGACACACCGACCAGCAAGAATGAAAGAGGTTGCATCCGTTCATTTCTCCAAAACGAACGTTGAAACTGCATAAAAAATATAGATTCATAAATTCACTCAATTTAATTCGCTTCAGATACACTTTAAATAAACAACATAAACCATTCAATTTCAATAATTTGTCGCTGTGAATCCAGTTAAATAATGCGACAGAATCTGTGATTAGGTTTACACCAATAAGAAATTACTGAATAATTTCTTATAAATCCCATTCAACAATAAGGCATTGGAGTGAATACACTCACACCAACCTTTCGTTTATTGCTACAAATCAATACCAAATCACGTCAAGTTATTTTATATATATTTACCGCTATTAAGGCTTCCTCACATTCATTTGACAGGCCCAGCACACAACGTAGACAGACAGGAGAGTCGTTGAAAACCCTGAAATATACGTAATAAGCCTTTGGGTATTTCGAATAAAATTTACAAAAATTTTGAATTTCGACTCTTATACCCAGTTATAGTTTGTATTCGAAACGCAGAATTGTTGGTGCGTTTTATTCGGAACACCAGTATGTGTTTTGGCCTATACCGGTAACAGACTGTATCCCTGCTGTAGAAACGTAATACAATTTTATTGCCATTTACTTCACCTCAACAAAACTGTTAACAAACCTGTCAGGTAAAACAAAGCTGTCAGAGAAATATGTTATTTTGTTGTTTTAATAGAATCTACATATTATCGCCCATTTGGAGCGCTGATTTTATAATACACTATACATGACATAATAAGCAAACACAGCAAGCCATTTATATTAAAGCCAGTAATAAACCTTACCTTTTAAATTGACATTAAAATCCCAATTCTTTAAAATATGAGGAAAAAAATTGAATCCATTATGTCGGTAATAAACCGCCTTGTGTTCAACCGGACAACGTTGTTGTAAAACAGCTGACCTCTGATGAGATCTGTCTGTTATGTATACGTTGTTGCTCAACAGCCAACCTCTACGGCGGTTTTGATTTTTGTGGATGACACCTTTTCGCGGAAAGTAGTACTTATAAAAGACACACACACACACACACACACACACACACAGATATATATATATATATATATATATATATATATATATATATATATATATATATATATATATATATATATATATATATATATATATATATATTGTTATCGGAATATCATTTGCACTCCAATATTTTGCGAGCGTTTTGTTATTTTGATAGATTTTTTAGTTTTATTATTTTTCTCTGTATATATTATATATTGTATAAAATAGGCATTATCGAGACCGCCTTAAATTTCGATTTTACAACTAATATTATATGCAAAAAGATTTTTTTACTTTATGCATATTTTATATATTAAAATTGACTTTCAACCAAAATTGCCCAAAAATTCAAATATATTCATAAGAAAATTGAAAAAATATGCAAATATATGTGGTCCCGCTAATATATTTTTAACAAGACTGGAAATACTAAAACTTGGCGTATTTTAAACAATTTCGATCTGTAATTTTTTAAAAACTTGTTTTTACTGGCGTTAGAACTGAAAATATTTATTAATTATTGGATAAAACAAGCAAGGAAGGCAACTTTGAATTGCAGAGCTTATTTTGTGACCTCTTTACGGCGTGACCAAAATAGGACCTTTTCGGACTTCGAATATCCATATATGGTCTCAATTACGTCGCGACCAAAATGAGACCTTTTTGGGATTTTCTAAATGTCTTGATTTGGTCTGAGTCACGTCGTGACCATACTGGGACCTTTTTCAGACCTTATTTTACGTCTTTTGCCTGCTGGGGAGGTGACGTCATGAAGTAATATCTGTTGTTGTTGTTGTTGTTGTTGTTGTTGTTGTTGTTGTTGTTGTTGCTGTTGTTGTACTCATATATTTACATTCAAAGAATTTTTGTCATTTGAGAAGTGGTTGTGGAATAGGAAGGATGTATAAATGCAACATTTGTTCGAAATCTTACGACTGGCCACAAAGTCTTAAAAGGCATTTAAAGCATGCACACACTTCAGAAGTGGATGAAGAATAGGATATGGTAAACCCTGTAAAACCACCTATCACTGAAACTTTAGATGAATCTTCTATGGAAAGTCAAATCGACAACATAACTTACATTAATGCAATGCTTGTACAGAATGTGGTGCATTATACAACAGCAAAAAAGCTTTGTTGAAACATATGGAGCAGTGTGGTGAGGGTGCTGATGACAGCAGTTCAGACAGCAGTTCTGACAGTGAATTAGAAAAAGATTCTGTTTGGCATGATATGGTTCAAGAAGTCTATGGTGACAAATTTCAAGAAAAGGTTTTAGAATATGAAGAACAAGGACTTGAAGATGCGCGTGAAATAGCAAGTGATGACCTTCGACCCATTTATAAGCATGGTTTAAAACAACTGTTTATGCGACTATTCAAATATACCTAACGTCTAGAACAAAGCCAACATTATCAAACCATTTAAGAGGACTTTAATTACTTTGTTGATGACAAACATCATGAGTATTCAAAGGAACTCAAGGCGGCTATACGGAAAAACAATGCATTCTTTGAAGAGCTACTAGATAAAGAGGAGGATGATGACAGCAGGGATGAAGAAAGTGTCATGGACACTGAAGTGCAACCGAGTGAAACAGACGAAGAAAAATAGAATTAAAAATCAACAAATGTCGTAATATTTTATTAACTTAAGCTTTGTATATATATATATATATATATATATATATATATATATATATATATATATATATATATATATATATATATATATATATGTGTGTGTGTGTGTCTTGCTTTGCAAAATATGAAGTCCAAGAGGCTAAGGTCCCTGGCGCGGTGTTAATTCACCCGTAAATCATATATCATATATTATAATGAAGTATTGTGTTATTATGTATTATAGTCATTTATTGTATGAGAAAAATAAAAAGTTGAAAAGCATCATATGTATTTTTTTTATTCAATATTACAAATATTCACAATTATGATAAAAACAAAAATTTTTCAAATGCATATTATGTTAATACATGAGCCCACTCACAAGAACTTAAATTGATATAAGTTTGCAAATGTTATTAAAACTGACTTCACATCAACATAGATTGATAATGTTAATTAGTTTCATAGTTTACATATTAGGCATAAAGCCGATTTTATTTAAACTACATGTCAAATGTACATGTCCATTTGGGTCAAAGCTAAGTTTAAAGTTCTTTTCAAGCTTCAAAAACTGCGCTCCAATCTACTGCACTGAGGGTGGTGAAATCATAGCATCCACTAAGCTCGCCATACTGTTGAAACTGTATACAGCATTCACCGTCTGGCTCAATAACTTTCTACTCAACCATCTTCTGACAGTCACTGCATTTATGCACATCAATTTTCTGAAGCATGAGATCCACTGACGTCATTTGCTTCTTCAGCATTTGCCAATCTTTCATGACAACAAAATTCCCTTCTTGGTAGGATGTAATCTCCCAGATGTATAATCCGTTATATGTTCACGAATGTTAGCCATCACTTTCTGTTGATATTTCGCCAATTTAATATATATTTCTCCATTAATGGGTATCATAACCGGTAAATCATCTACACTCATCTTCTTCATGGACTTTGTAGTGGCAGCTTTGCGCTCCGGTTCTCGCTTCATTTTAGGCTCTGTCTTAATTTTTCGTTTTTTACACGGCGCCGTCTTAGCTGGTAACACAACTCTTTTTATCTTTCTAAAATGTGGTCGCTTTTGACGCTGCTGCATTGGTAGTGACTTAACCTCAGATTTTACCATGGGCATTGTCCTAGACTTTGCTGTAGATATTGTCTCTGGCATTGCAGTAGAATTTTCTGCAGGCATTATTTCAGACTTTTCTGCAGGCATTGCCATAGATGGTAGTTGTTGCTCACTCACTTCAGACATGTTCACTTTTCAGTATCTTGATACAGAATGTGTGTTACGTCTGAGGCCGGGTGCCTTTTGTGCTCTATAGGGAGATGTCACACTCGAGGTTGGACACACTATGTCCTAATATGTTTAGAAATAACTTTATCACATGTTTGAATGAACTTGCCATTCGAACACATGTTTGAATGGGCCCAGTCTACCTACATAACCAACCAAATAAAAAAAAAATAAAACAAATAAACATACGTAACAAAGAATTTCACTTGCCTCACATTTTCACTTCCCATCTATCAACAACCAACCAACCAACGACAGCCAACAACCAACAACAACATCCAACAATAACCAACAACAAAAACCAGCAACTACCAACAACAACCACGAACAACAACAGCCAACAACAACAGCCAACAACAATAACCAACAACAACCAACCAACAATCAACAAAGTATTGCTGAATATTTTAATGAAAGAATGGTTCAAATCGGTCAAGTAGTTTTAAAGTTATGCGCTGTTGGAGTTGTCATGCTAGCCATACGGTAAAATAATTTCCCACAGGGGTGGAGGTCGGGAGGTAAAAAAACACAAAAACTTAACTTGTTCAGATTTATCTGAAAAGGATAAATATGAAAAAATCACAAAATTTCCCTACGGGGGAGAGACGGGAGTCCGACACAGTATATCCTAGGACGGGAACGGGGGTGACTTGACTTGATGACGTCAGTATGACGTCATAGGTGGGCCAGAACTGTCATTTCCCTACTACTAAGTACGAATCCTCTTAATCCAGTTGCACCTTTAAATATCAAGCGCTTTATGGAATAAACATTGTTTCGCAGTTTATATTGTTAGAACTATTCTATTTTCAATCACATCTATGCATTTAAAAAATTTTATTCTCATTTGATGAATCCTACTTTAATTCGTTTCACTATACAATTTTGTTCGCACAGTTGTACACACACACACACCATAGAGGCATGTGTATCGGAACTCTCCATTATCGCCCATAAATTTGACAGTTGAAACAAAAAAGAAGAAAAGATGACGACAGTGTCCAGTAAAGTACCGTTTTATCAGTTATGTGCTGTTTTAGAGAAAATACAGAAGAAACAAGGAAATGTCAACAAGAAAGCTGTTTTGAAAGATTTTATTGGCGAATGGAGAAAATTTCATAATCAGCTTCATAAAAATGATCCTGCAACGGTACGGTTATCAAAATACGTCGTTGAGCAATTTTTATTTATTTTTTATTTATAGAGTTTGGCACTTTGCTGTGTTGACACTTTACCGATGTGTTCTGTTACTGTTATAAGGTCTTTCCGATAGAAGTGCTGTTTCCACTACAACTTTTTGGGGATAAATTATAAAGAAATGATAAGGTAAAACATCAAAATTATAATTTTTTCTCAACATGCGTACTTTGGGATACAAAAAAGCCAACATGATCTTTTAAAGACCATTTTACATATTGTTCTACCTCTTTTTATAGCCCACTATAGTCCTAGATAACTCTGACCTAGGAAGACGGAAAGGGTCCACTGGGACTAAGCCCACTAGTAAATATATTTCTAGGAAATTTTTACCAGTTTTTTCTGTCATTTGTTTATGCCTTTATCCCAAGCTAATTCAGTCGAAACACCAAATCTTTTCGGCAAAACTTGAGTACGAATCCACTCATACCAGTAAAATCACCACCTTCTGAAAACAAAATATGTTCGAAAATGGAAATATTTCCTTATTTTCCCAATACCGTACGGGCAGGTCATGTGTTGTGGCCGGCATGGAATGGTAAAAATACACTTTAGTTTATGTGAAATACAGGGCTAGAAAGTAGGAGTGGCCGGATGCCCACTGATATCTGCTCGGGTCCCTCCGTATCTGAGTCTGTGGGGCCCGCAGAGAATGAGAAAAATTTCGCGATTGCATATATGCCGGTGTATATCAGGCATTTCACTTTTCCTTCTGTCTGCTGTATTCCCATTTTAAACTGTATGATCCCACTTTTAGCCCTCTTGACAGACCGCACAGCTAATCTTCAGACGAACAAAACAGCGTCATTCAGGTACGAGTACGAGAACTGGCATATAGTTCTTTCAAAGAAGTAAAGTTGACCACCGGGACTCGAAACAGGACACAGAATATACTTAATGATGCATAAAATGTATTAGTTTTACATACCTGGACATTCTTCATGTAGTCCTGATTAACAACATACCCAGACAAGTGGGAGAGAGAGAGACAGAGAGCGAGCGATATTACAAGTGACCGATACTTGAGTTCAGCCACTTGCTCAGTCTTGACCGATCTCAAGGGATTTCCCTAATGACGTCACTAGGCCATTCTATTTCTCGATATCGGAATACACAGCAGGTCTCCCTGAATTTCTGCTCCGAGGGCCGAAGGGTCCCCACCTGAAAAAAATTTCCAGGCCTAATGTTGCACGAGGTACGAGGGACAAAAGAAATTAATCACGTTAGATCCGAATTGGTGACAACTAAATGTAGCCAATGTTATTTAAGAAGTCATTTGCGCATTTTTCCAAACTTTTTCATCTGAATAATCCTCTTTTTTTGTGATACTTGACAAGAAAAAAATATTGATCGAATTATTTCATACATCTTGAAATGAAATTAACACGGTGTGGTGTAGAGGTAGCGTGATGCAAATTTTTACGACAGATGAATGTCGATTTAGAGATACGTTAAGAAATCCCGCCCAAAAAATAATCGGTCTGTAACAGGGTTGGTTTTCTTCCGGGAAGAAAGGTATTTCTTCCCTGGAAAGAAATAGGGAAGAAACTGGGAAGTAACAGAAAGAAATACCTTTCTTCTGGGAATTTTAGGAAGAAAGTGGGAAGAAAATGGGAAGAAACCTACTTTGTCAAGAAAGCATCAATACAACGTACTATCTATTTATTGACTTTACAGAACCAATATTTAGTGTGTTCTAAGGTACTATCAAACAATGATGAAAGAAAAAGATGTGGATTCGCATTCCTTTCCAACTCCCGGCGCGCAGAATCGCACGTGTTTCCGGAGTACATAAAAAGCGGAGATGATGGCACCCAAGACCCTTATCTAATCCCTATTAATCCTATTTATTACATGGAAGTTTGATATGTGAATTCGAACCTATTTAAGAATTACTCCGAGTGCAGCTCAAGCAAATTATTTGACAGATATTCCAAATATTACAGCTTTTAAGGTTTCTTCCATTTCTTCCCTGAAATTGGAGTCAAGAAAGTATTTCTTCCCTATGGGAATAAACCCGGAAAAAAAACCATGGTGTTTTTCCCTCCATGGAAGAAACGGGCCAGCCCTGGTCTGTAATGCCACTGAAGTGTGGCGGATGTTCCAAGTAACTTTATAAAGGCATCTGAAATTTTGATGTTAAGTTGATTGATATGACCGATATTAGTAAAATTTATTGAAAATTGAAAGACGCCGTGGGCCACAAAGAAATTAAAGGCGGAACTGTTTTATCATTGAATTTGCAGAGTGATTCCTTTTATCCAGCTATGAGGTTATTGCTGCCGCATTTAGAACGAGAGAGAGACGCCTATGGCATTAAAGAGGTTACTCATGGCTTTTATATTTATTTCATTGATCGAGCCTGGCACATGACAGATATTTGGGCTTCTGGGACGAGTCGTCAAAACGTAGCTGTAATTGTAGGGTATTTCTACGTCATTCAGAAGTATATACTCAAGGCTGAAATGTTGTCTTAGACCTTTCAACTTTTCCAGGGGTGTTGTAAAAACTGTAGAAAAGAATATTCTCATTGCTTGCTGTAAAGCGATAGCTAGATATGAGTCTGATTTTTTTACACACCTATTATTCAAAATAAGAAGATATATCCAGAAAATTAGAAAGTAGATATTTTTGTCCCGTGCGAAGTAAAACACTTTCGACACTATCTGTGCTGTATGTCTCAGCACAGATATGTAAATTTGTATTTGCTTAATTCATTCTTATTTTAGAACAGTAGGATGTTTTTAAGAACCAGCTATTATTATGCTTTATTGGTTGCTTCGATGCAGGTGATGTTGGCAAAGCTTTATATAGACATCCTGGGCCTTGGGAAAACAAGTCCATCGGCCCAGAAGCTGCTTAATTACAGAGCACCCAAGTCGGCCAAAGCAGTTACGATTTTTGTTTTGTTTTTTTCTGATTTGTTTTGTTGTGCGGTTTTTTTTGTGTGGCAAGGAAATTTATAGGTCACCATAGAAACAGTTACTGAATAGCACTAAATATGGTATTTATATTAAAAAAAAATATTTAAATTATAAAAAAAAGACATTAAAGGAAAAGAAAAAGCGAGAAAGAAAGAACGTTTAGTTGGTCTTGTACACTGCGGAAGAGCTGAGCCCCTGGAGTGAGAATTGTGTGTAGCTGAAAAACAAAATAGATGTAGCTCATCAAAACAATAAGAAGTAAACATAAAATAAAAATAAGTTAAATAAATGCCCCCCCCCCCAAAAAAAAAGGGTATTGGTTTGCAATCACCAGCCTCGGTGGCCTAGTGGTTAGAGTGTCCGCCTCGAGACTGGAAGATCGTGGGTTCAAACCCCGGTCGGGTCATACCTAAGACTTTAAAATTGGGACTCCTCCTTGCTACCCTGTGAGGCACTCCACATGTAAGGGTTAGAAGGAGGGCTGGAATGCCCCATTTCAGTATAATGTGGCAGGGGGATCCCGATATGACCATAGCCAGGGTTCGCGCCGGGGCCTCAGGAAAGTGAGTAAAAAAGGAAAGTGTGACTCAGTTTGGTCTAGAAAAACTCGGCGAGTTCCGAAAAAGTGAGTCATTTCGTAAAAAATGCCCAAAAAGTGGACAAAAACCCATCCAACGCGAACCCTGATAGCAGTTGAAAGGGATCTAAAGAACAATAAAATACAATTGGTTTGCATTTGGAAGGATGCGGGCGACTTTGCCATGGTGGCCTTCACCGTGCTGCAGACCCGCTGTCCAGAAAAGGGCAGTATGACCTTGGAAGAAGTCAACACTTGCCTGGATAAAATCGCCGCCTGCAATGCGAACAAAGACAGGGATGGTAGGTGCTGTCCTCGTGTGATTTTAATCATGCCATGTTTCCATTCCCACGAAATACTTGTACACTTGTCCAATTTACACTTGTCCAGTTTACACTTGTTCAGTATACACTTGTCCAGTATACACTTGTTCAGTATACACTTGTCCAGTATACAGTTGCTCAGTATACAGTAAAAGTTCGCTGTAATGAACACCTTCCGCGCTAGCTAAAATGTTCATTATGCACAGGTGTTCATTGACTAGAGGTTAACTGTATCACAGTGAAGTGGAAGAGAATATTGTTTATTGAGTGGAGGTATTCGCTAAGGGAAGTTTTAGTGTTGTATGTTGCTTAAAACGGTCTTTATGGCAAGAAGAGAGAGATATGAGTGAAAAAGAAACTGGCCAGGTGTAGCACGAATCATCTACCCCTCGTGTGTCTAGGCGTGAAGTGACTCATGATTGGGTGTGTGGTTGTATGGGTGGGCGTGAAGTGACTCATGATTGTGTGTGTGGTTGTATGGGTGGGCGTGAAGTGACTCATGATTGTGTGTGTGATTGTATGGCTAGGCGTGAAGTGACTGATGATTGTGTGTGTGGTTGTATGGCTAGGCGTGAAGTGACTGATGATTGTGTCTGTGGTTGTATGGCTAGGCGTGAAGTAACTCATGATTGTGTGTGGTTGTATGGCAAGGCGTGAAGTGACTCATGATTGTGTTTGTGGTTGTATGGCAAGGCGTGAAGTGACTCATGATTGTGTGTGTGGTTGTATGGCTAGACGTGAAGTGACTCATGATTGTGGTTGTAAGGCAAGGCGTGAAGTGACTCATGATTGTGTTCGTGGTTGTATGGCAAGGCGTGAAGTGACTCATGGTTGTGTGTGTGGTTGTATGGCTAGGCGTGAAGTGACTCATGATTGTGTTTGTGGTTGTATGGCAAGGCGTGAAGTGACTCATGATTGTTTGTGGTTGTATGGCAAGGCGTGAAGTGACTCATGGTTGTGTGTGTGGCTGTATGGCTAGGCGTGAAGTGACTCATGATTGTGTTTGTGGTTGTATGGCTAGGCGTGAAGTGACTCATGATTGTGTGTGTGTGGTTGTATGGCTAGGCGTGAAGATATGGCCCATAATTGTGTGTAACTGTGCGGCTATATACGAAGAAGTGGTTCTTGCTAATTGTGTGACTAGGCGTGAACAAGAGCCTGGAGCACATGCTGCGGGGCATGTCGGCACGGGAGCAGAAGTGGCTCATGATAGAATGTGATTGTGTGGTTCTGTGGCCCACGATTAAGTGATTGCGTGGTTGTATGGCTCGTGATTGATTGTGTGATTGTGTGGCTAGGTGTGAAGAAGAGCCTGGAGCACATGCTGCGGGGGATGTCGGCACGCGAGCAGAAGTTGCCCATGATAGATTGTGATTGTATGGTTCTGTGGCCCACGACTGAGTGATTGCGTGGTTGTATGGCTCGTGATTGATTGTGTGATTGTGTGGCTAGGCGTGAAGAAGAGCCTGGAGCACATGCTGCGGGGGATGTCGGCACGCGAGCAGAAGTGGCCCATGATAGATTGTGACTGTGGTTCTGTGGCCCACGACTGAGTGATTGCGTGGTTGTATGGCTCGTGATTGATTGTGTGGTTGTATGGCCTAGGTGTGAAGAAAATCCTGGAGCACATGCTGCGGGGGATGTCGGCACGCGAGCAGAAGTTGCCCATGATAGATTGTGATTGTGTGGTTCTGTGGCCCACGATTGAGTGATTGCGTGGTTGTATGGCTCGTGATTGATTGTGTGGTTGTGTGGCTAGGCGTGAAGAAGAGGCTGGAGCACATGCTGCGGGGCATGTCAGCACGCGAGCAGAAGTGGCCCATGATAGATTGTGATTGTGTGGTTCTGTGGCCCACGACTGAGTGATTGCGTGGTTGTATGGCTCGTGATTGATTGTGTGGTTGTGTGGCTAGATGTGAAGAAGAGCCTGGAGCACATGCTGCGGGGCATGTCAGCATGCGAGCAGAAGTGGCCCATGATAGATTGTGACTATGTGGTTCTGTGGCCCACGACTGAGTGATTGCGTGGTTGTATGGCTCGTGATTGATTGTGTGATTGTGTGGATAGATGTGAAGAAGAGCCTGGAGCACATGCTGCGGGGGATGTCGGCACGCGAGCAGAAGTGGCCCATGATAGATTGTGACTGTGTGGTTCTGTCGCCCACGACTGAGTGATTGCGTGGTTGTATGGCTCGTGATTGATTGTGCGGTTGTATGGCCTAGGTGTGAAGAAGAGCCTGGAGCACATGCTGCGGGGGATGTCGGCACGCGAGCAGAAGTGGCCCATGATAGATTGTGATTGTGTGGTTCTGTGGCCCACGATTGAGTGATTGCGTGGTTGTATGGCTCGTGATTGATTGTGTGGTTGTGTGGCTAGGCGTGAAGAAGAGCCTGGAGCACATGCTGCTTGGCATGTCGGCACGCGAGCAGAAGTGGCCCATGATAGATTGTGACTGTGTGGTTCTGTGGCCCACGACTGAGTGATTGCGTGGTTGTATGGCTCGTGATTGATTGTGTGATTGTGTGGCCTAGGTGTGAAGAAGAGCCTGGAGCACATGCTGCGGGGGATGTCGGCACGCGAGCAGAAGTGGCCCATGATAGATTGTGATTGTGTGGTTCTGTGGCCCACGATTGAGTGATTGCGTGGTTGTATGGCTCGTGATTGATTGTGTGGTTGTGTGGCTAGGCGTGAAGAAGAGGCTGGAGCACATGCTGCGGGGCATGTCAGCACGCGAGCAGAAGTGGCCCATGATAGATTGTGATTGTGTGGTTCTGTGGCCCACGACTGAGTGATTGCGTGGTTGTATGGCTCGTGATTGATTGTGTGATTGTGTGGCTGGATGTGAAGAAGAGCCTGGAGCACATGCTGCGGGGGATGTCGGCACGCGAGCAGAAGTGGCCCATGATAGACTGTGATTGTGTGGTTGTGTGGATCATGATAGACTGATTGTGTGGTTGTATGGCTCGTGATTGATTGTGTGATTGTGTGGCCAGGTGTAAAGAAGAGCCTGGAGCACATGCTGCGGGGGATGTCGGCACGCGAGCAGAAGTGGCTCATTCGCATGATAATGAAGGAGCTGAAGATGGGCCTCAGCCAGCAATCCATCTTCAGCGTCTTCCACGACGACGCCGAGGACCTCTTCAACGTCAAGATGAGCCTTCAAAAGGTCAGGGTCGACGGACGCGAGGTCAAGGTGAAGGGTGGCAGGTCAGGAGGGAGAGGGGTCAAGGATGGAAGGTCAGGATGGAGAGGGGCAGGTCAGGGTGGAGACGGGAAGGTAAAAGAGAAGCAGGGAAGGTCAGGGTGAAGAGGGGAAAGCCAAGGTCAAGGTTGGAAAGTCAGACTGGTGCCATTGATTTGGTTGTAATAGTATGATTGTAAGTCAGAAAGATAGCCCAGATAATAATAATAATAATAATAATAATGATACATACATGGGAATCTTCCAGCTTTTCCGGCTTTTTTTTTGCCAAATGGGCCACTTTTTTAAACCACGTTGTCATGTATAATAATAATAACAATAATAATAATAATAATAATAATAATAATAATAATAATAATAATAATAATAATAATAACAATAATAATAATAATAATAATAATAGAAGAAGAAGAAGAAGAATTGCAGAAGAAAGAAGAAGAAGACTTGCAGTCAACATGCAGTATTATTTTGGGCTTTGTGAGATGTTACAGTTACCTGGCGGTGCTGTTTGATTTTGAGGTGTGCGAGATGTTGCGAGATCCGAGCGTGAGACTTCATGAGGTCGAGATCAGCATCTTCTCTCCCTTCCGACCCATGCTGGGGGATAGGGGGCAGCCGCAAAAGGTAACACGCCCTCCTCCCCACCCCCCCTACTCCCTGTCATGCCGCACCTACCCCCATTCCCCCACCCCTTCCCCGCCTCGAAGTCACATGCTGGGGGATAGGGGGCAGCCGCAAAAGGTAACACGCCCTCCTCCGCCCCCCGCTCCCTGTCATGCCCCGCTTACCCCCCATTCCCCTACCCCCTCCCCTCCTCAAAGTCACATGCTGGGAGATAGGGGGCAGCCGCAAAAGGTAACACGCCCTCCTCCCAACCCCCCCCCCCCACTCCCTGTCATGCCCCACCTACCCCCTTCTCCCACCCCCTCCCCTCCTCAAGGTCAATGCTGGGGGATAGGGGGCAGCCGCAAAAGGTAACACGCCCTCCTCCCCTCCCCCCCCCCCCCCCAACTCCCTGTCATGCCCAACCTACCCCCTTCTGCCACCCCCTCCCCTCCTCAAGGTCAATGCTGGGGGATAGGGGGCAGCCGCAAAAGGTAACACATCCCCGGCAAATAGTCGTCAGATAAATAAATATAGTAATATAGCAAAATAGTAAAATAAATATCGATATTGATCACAGTCAAACTGGGGAAAAGATATGTTGGTGAAAATAAAACAACTATGGAAACGTAGACGGTAGTTTCGTCAGTCCGAGATTTTATTTCAGGTTGAGAAGTTAATGGACAATAAGGAGTACATGATAGAGACGAAGTTTGACGGCGAGAGGATGCAGCTACACAAGAAGGGTGATGAGTACAAGTACTTCTCTAGAAGGTACTGATACCTGGTACTGTTGAGTACTTACCTAGTACTGTCATCGGAAATCTTCCTTAATTACCGGTGGAGAACCCTGCCAAATTTAAAGCTTTACTATTGGTTGAGTCATTGTTATTATTATTTGATTTTATTTATTTGTTTTTACATTCCAAGTAATTATGAGATCTGTTTAATGACTAATTAAGTGTCTTTGGAGATTTCGCAATATCTTGTATCTGTATCCCCCCACCCCCCCCCCCAAAAAAAAACACCATTTGGAACCTAGAAAATAAATACCCACCCATCCCTCTCGGTCATTAGGCTTTTAGGTGGTCATGGTATGCTGAGACGGGTAGCATTGTATAAAATGTAGAACCTAACTGTGTATGAAAAAATATATTGGTGAACACATGGATGGAAGATGTTGCCAAAGATTTATATGGCTAAATATTCCGCCATCTTGGATCTCACCATGTCTTCTCGTGCTTTCACGCGGGCAGCGGGAACGAATACACGGCCGTGTTTGGCGACCCTTGTGTTAAATGACTGATCCGCCATCTTGACTCTCGTTCTCTGTTCTCGTGCTTTCACGCGGGCAGCGGGAACGAGTACACGGCCGCGTTTGGCGACCCTTATGTTAAATGATTGATCCGCCATCTTGACTCTCGTCCTGTCTTCTCGTGCTTTCACGCAGGCAGCGGGAACAAATACACGGCCGTGTTTTGGCGACCCTTATGTTAAATAATTGATCCGCCATCTTGACTCTCGTCCTGTCTTCTCGTGCTTTCACGCGGGCAGCGGGAACGAGTACACGGCCGTGTTTGGCGACCCTTATGTTAAATAATTGATCCGCCATCTTGACTCTCATTCTCTGTTCTCGTGCTTTCACGCGGGCAGCGGGAACGAATACACGGCCGTGTTTGGCGACCCTTATGTTAAATGATTGATCCGCCATCTTGACTCTCGTTCTGTCTTCTCGTGCTTTCACGCGGGCAGCGGGAACTAGTACACGGCCGTGTTTGGCGACCCTTATGTTAAATGATTGATCCGCCATCTTGAATCTCGTTCTGTCTTCTCGTGCTTTCACGCGGGTAGCGGGAACGAATACACGGCCGTGTTTGGAGGCGAGCAGTGGAGCGGCACGTTCACACCACACATCTCAAACTGCTTCAAGCCGG
This sequence comes from Protula sp. h YS-2021, assembly GCA_949752745.1. Classification (NCBI taxonomy): domain Eukaryota; kingdom Metazoa; phylum Annelida; class Polychaeta; order Sabellida; family Serpulidae; genus Protula; species Protula sp. h YS-2021. The sequence continues at coordinate 438 of CATKHT010000002.1, read as the reverse complement.
AGATCCGGAACTGCATCCTGGACGGGGAGATGGTGGGCTATGATCCAGAACGGGAAACTATAGGTATAACTCTATTGTATAACTCAGCCTTATTTAATAAATGGACCATTAAAAACTTCACTTTTTAAGCATTGTTTGAAATTAGGGCTATTTTCAAATGTCATTTTTTTTTAAATTGATAGATTTTTGTGTTGTGGATTTTTTCAACGATTTTCCCATTCAGCCGAGTGCTGTTTAAGCCTGTTTGAATCAAAGTTACTTTGTTAATAAACAAGGTTCAATCTTCTTCAGGGATCCTGGGAAATTCTAGAATTTGGACTAGAATCCTGAAAAATCCTGGAAATTTTTACTTGCGGACGTCATGGGTGACCCCTTAAAGTGGGAAATCCTAGAATTTGGAATAAAATCCTGGGAATTTTAGCGTGCGCGCGTCATGAG